>NEWO01000313.1:269658-310802 GCA_003013225.1 Phalaenopsis aphrodite
AATATGTGTCTGTCACGTTAAGAAGGAAAGCGCTAGGACTCACATCCAAACCAAGCGGTGACAAGAGAATATATGTGCTACATTGAGAAGGAAAGAACTAGGACTCATATCCAACTTAAGAGGTAACAAAACTGCATCCCAAACAGCTGTCATCCATCCTACGAAAGGTCACAGACACCCTACGGTGTCGTACCCCTGGAATGCAATGTTTGGCTACATCTGCCCCATTTCCTTTCAGAACCAAAACTGAACTAACTGGCAACGAAATCTCTATAATTCCTCTGAACTTGCCAGGGTCGACAATGTCAATCTCTTTCCCAAATAATATATTTCTCTTGTTCAGAAATGAGACCATGTAGAAGGGTCTTACAAAATCATGATGATCAATGTGAGGAGGTATGCAGTCTCCCTCATCATACATGTTGATGATGCAGCTGTTTGGGATGCAGGTAGCTGACAGTATGTTCCATCTGACCATCCTCTTGATCATCCACTTTATTATAGGAGTTAGTGGATCTACCGGGTCATGTCTAAGGATCCCTAGCGGATTTCCTTGTCTGTCATTTGGGAAATTATAACAGCAGCCACACGAAATGGTGATTCTCCCTTTTCCTCTCATCCATTTCTTCGGTTCAGAGTATGTTCTTTCCTTGAGAAGGCCTGCTCGGCCTCTATCCCTCAAATCGAAGATGTAGTCGAGAATGCTTATGTCGTCACTTTCGGAGAAGACCCTGACATATAGTTTCAGGCCTTTCAGTATGTTGATGATTCTTCCTTGGACTTCTTCGTAAATTTCAAATTCTCTTTTATTTACTTTGCTTATTTTGTAGTACTCCATTGTACTAGGAGTCGGTAGTTGTCGTTCTCCCTCTGAACATCGGCAGGAACCCAAACTGGCGCCGACTGATCTAGAACACAAGACTTGGCATCTAGCGAGATGTACGACCCTGGGCTCCATGGTGTATATTGATCTGTCCTCAGTGGGACGTATGACTCATCCATCATAAAATCTAAAGTTTGAGACGATCAGTGCTGGAAGTATACTCTTCTAATGTACTGAAGCGTTGTAAATGTTGAACATTGCAATCTGGGCATTCTACAAATGCCCCTGTGGTTGATGTCCTTGCAGGTATTTCAGTGTTGCACGTCGGGCAACCCTTGCATAGAACATCTGAAGCTGAAGGTGTATCTGGCTCTGTCACGAGGTTCTTCATCTGTAGTGGGTAGGCTGACAGAAGTTTCTTTCATGTCAGGATCATAAATATGCCCCTCAGGAATAAGGGTGAGTAAGTTGTTTGTCTCTCTCTAACGTATGCGTTCTTCTCGTATAAAAGCCCTTTTCTTCTTGCTGCTGGCGTTCCTGCGTTGCGTCCTGCGAAGCGAAGCACCTGGCAGTCGTTCGTTATTGGCAGCTATTAAACCTCCAGTTGGTTTAGCTATCATGGAGGGCAGACGGATGGGCCCTTCCATTGGATCTTGCTTTATTATCACGTTCTTGCCTTTATGTGATGCATTATCTTTGGCGGTCACCCTCAACAATGAAGGCAATCCCTCTTTCTCTTTGCAGCTGACTACATTCATGAGAGAAACTTCTTAGTCCATGTCAACCTGGTTAAATTCCATGTTGACGTCTATGGTACCACCTTGCGGCGCCATCTCCTCATTTAGTGCGAGGCTCCAGCCATCCTTGAAAGTAAAGATCAGCCTCTGTCCCAACATTTTTTTTCAGACGATAGCGAAAACGTCAGTGGGTCGAAACTTGGCATGAACAAGAACAAAACAAAGTATTTATTGAAGTGAATTTTATCATATTTTAGTGAAACTAATTGTTTATTTATGTATGAATTTTGTTAAATTTTTGTGGAATACTAAGTTCAAAAGTAGAAAGGAGAAAATTTGAAGTTTAAAATTTTTCAAAATTTTCATTATATTGAGGTTAATTACAAAATTTGGACCCCGTCATAGACATCTGGCCACATAGATAACCCCAAAACAATCAAAGTTTCAAATTTTCAAAGCAAGCAGAGGCAAGCAACATCAGGTTGCGCAATTGGTTTTCAGATATTGTCCATGTATTGGTAACAACAGTCTTTGGCCCTGAAAGTCCACTAACTGGTAGGCTCCTCCTATGTGGACCTTTTCAATGAAAAATGGTCCCTCCCAAGTTGGCTCAAATTTTCTACCTATTTTGCGGCGTGCAAGAATGAGCCTTTTGAGTACAAGTACGAGGTCACCAACTTTAAATGTCCTTGGGCAGACCAATTTGTCATGGGCTTGTACCATCTTTGCCTGGTAAAGTGTCAAATATTGTTGTGCTTCTAGTCATTTTCCCTCAAAATTTTCCAGTTCTTCAAGTCTGAGTTTTGCACTTTCTCCTGTTGTGAGTTGGTTGGCAACAACAACTCTAAGAGATGGTGTTTGGACTTCTAGCAGTAGCACGGCCTTGGACCCGTACACGAGCATATAAGGTGTACACTGAGTAGGAGTCCTAAAAGTCGTTTGGTAGGCCCACAAGGCTTCTAATAGTTTATTGTGCCAATCCCTTTTGTTTTCATCTAATGTTTTCTTCAAAATCTGTACTAGTATTTTGTTGAAGGCTTCAGCCAGACCATTTGATCTGGGATAGTAAATCGTAGAGTATCTCTAATCTATCCCATGTCTTTTGACAAAATTGTTGATCTTAGCGCTTCTGAAAGCTGTCTCATTATCAGAAATTATTCTCCGTGGTACTCCGAAATGGTAGACAATTTGGCTTTTGAAAAATTGAAGGACGTGCTGTGTCGTAACCTCACGTAACGGTACTACCTCTGCCCATTTAAGGAAATAATCTGTAGCGGCGAGTATTGACAGCGACTTTATATATGCTTAAAAAAATAAGTATTTAATATTGATGCTAAAAGATTTAATTCCTCAGCAACTGCACCAAAACTTAATAACAGTTATAGATTCGATAAAGATGGATGTATAAAATATTCAATAATTGTAAAGTCACACTTATCAATGCAAGTATATGTATCGTTCAAGTAATATAGGGCTCTAATGGAGCCCTAAATATCGATCCCACAAGGATTAATATTAGAACTACGAACTAAGATTTTACAAAAGCAATACTCAATCGCAACAATGAAATTCAATTTGCTTTTCTGTCACTAATAGGCAATTGAAATAAATATGTAATTTTAATAACTCTTAAATAACTAATTATACTAATGAGGTTTTTAATGTGATACTCAATATGTAAGAAAGCATTCTTCTCCTTGTCAAAAAATTATAGTGAATGGATAAAGTGAATTAGTTCAATTGTATTGTACCAAATAGGAGCATACCTATTTTTTACCCTTTGGTCCAGGCATAAAAAACATTGACTAATCATACGCTTGTTTACTGAATCAGCGGCTAAGCTTGGAGGATACCAGCTCTCACTTCGGAGCTCCGATGTTCCCATCACCTGAGGGCCAACATCTACACTTGAGCACCCAAACGATATGACCGAATTAGGGATTTTAGTCTGTCACTCTAAAATCTCCAATTCTACACTTGATAATTATATTTCCCTATTTATTTGCACCCAACTTCCAAGGGCTTTGACCTCCCTAAATCTTAGATGTAATCTTCACTTTAGTTGTGAAACTCAACATATTTTAACAAATCAATTGGCCATATTGAAAGTTAATTAAGATCGAAGTGAAAAGATCATCACAATTTTTTAAACATTTTTATGGTTTCACCAATTCAAATCACCATTTCACAAATCTCAAGACAAGGAGAAAGACAGAGAAAACTACTCAAATCTCATGGGAAAAACACAACAAAACTCAAAATTCATATATAAAATCAAAGCCATACAAACTACAACAGTAAATAAACTTATCTCTAATTTCTCCCCAAGAAAACTCCTCGAAGTTCCTCTGAATCTCTTCCTTTCTTACAGCACACAGAATTCCTCTTCGAAACGACAAGGAGGAAGAAATCTCTCACTTTTCCTCCACTCTTACAATCTCTCAAAGAATTCCTCACAATTTAGACGCGCTACACACTACTAGAACTCTTGGATGCTGTTCTAACCTTCCAACTCCTCGAACTCCTCTTCCATTTTCGACCAAAATCTTCTTTTAAAGTTGTGGATGAGTTTTCCCAAGAGTTGCCTAAGCACCCCTTCAAAATTCGTCCTCATCCAATGCTTTGTTGGACATAACCTTCGAGCTTGCCGTCAGCGGCCTCGAGGGCGGCGTCGGCGGGTCTTCTAAGTGATTAATTCTGGAGTCTCGGGAAAAGTCCGACGTCGGCGCCGTTGGGCTCTTCGTCGGCGCCCTACTTCAAATCGTCGTCGGCGCCCATCTTTTTGCTTCAATGACTCTAATTCATCATTCCTGCAACAAAACATCAAAAATACCTTTCTTTAAAGTGCAATATCATAAAAAATAATGTAAAATAGGTATGAAAATCTCAGCATATTTTCTTATGGTCAAAATCCCCCAAACTTAACTATTACTTGTCCTCAAGTAATTTTAGTACTACATAAAAGTTATGAATTTTTGTAGTAAAGTTTTAATTCAGAAATACTATAAGTTTGATTTAGATAAATACCATAGTGAGATTTTCAGAAAAAAATCAAGTAATTAAATTAACTATGTAGCTACAAGATTTATCTAGTCATCAAGTTTAAGAGTTCTAGTCTTCTATTCATTTCAAGAATGACTATATGTTGCAATATTAAGTCACTTAAAATATCTAAATGATAGGAATTTCATGAGAACACTACTAATAAAAGATCTAATTCATAAATATAAGTTCAAGAATGTATTTAGGTTTCCCTTTAGGTAGGTCCAGTGAAGCCAATTTTTGATTAGGCATATCCTCAAGCTTCTCCTCACTTTCATTTTTTTTTCTTTCTTTTATCTTTTTATTTGGATTGCTTTCAATCCGATATATTTTTCTTTTCTTTTCAGGGATTATTGTCAATCCTTTCTTTTTCCTTTTTCAAGTGAGGATTACTATATCTGGATAGCCTTTAGTGATTTTGAACATCACCTTTCTTTTCCTAAATTTGAAACTCAAAGCATTCCCTTACCTTATAAATATTTCATAGCCTTTACATCATTGAGCCCCAATCTTTTCTTCTCAAATGAATTTTTAGATTCTTAATACTTCAAAATATAGCTTCCTTTACTTTAAATAGTTAACTATAATATTATTATCTAATACTAAATATCTTAAGTTACAAAATTAATTTTCATTACAAAATATTTCTTTAAATCTACCATAATATTTAAATAGCAACAAAATATAGTTACCTGAATTAAATTTACTACATAAAATCATATGAATAATTTCTGAAAATAATTAAATAGGGGACATCTAATAGGTAATATTTTTCTTCCCTACCCCAAACTTAAATTTTTCAATATAAAATGATACAGGTGGAAAGAAAAACTCTAAATATAAATCATACCTCAGTATTTTAGGCATTTTTATCATTCTGAAATTTTTGCAGTCCTTTTCAAAAATTTTTACTTCATTTGGTCTGTAACATTAGGAGCTTTCTACACATATAAATCATTAGAGAAATTGCTGGGTAATGAAATTTTGAAATAAGTACAAAACTAAAATATTAAACAAACACAATATTCCCTAACACAACCACAATACTAAACAAAACAATTACAATTAATGCAAAATAAAAATCACATTACATTACAATCCACAAAATACTACTCAACATCTATTATACTATACATACGAATTTAACTACCACATTAACTTTATAACAAAATTAAAAATCGACCAAGTACAACATAAAAATAAAAATGATAGTTCAAATACACACAAACAGTCATTTCTATTACAAAAGATAACAAAAATAAAAGTACAAGGACATGTACATCAATTACTATCACATATCAAAATCCCAAACTATGTCTTCGTCTTCTTGATCAGCAGGTGGATGGGTTGATATTGAATATATCGGGGGCACTCAGAGAAAGTAACATCAGGCTCACCTCTGTAGTGTCGAGCCTGAGCTTCGTAATAAGCTACCTCAAAATTTGAATGCCTCTGAAGGTACTCACTATCATAATCATTTCGACGTTCTAAACTTCAATCCTTTCATTTATTAATTATATACTCTTCCACTGCAATGTTAACTCATTCATCAAATCAGTCAAAGTAGGGGAACTAGAAGGTGGAAGGTCATAACTTGTAGAGGGGACATCTCTACTAGTAGAAGGTTCTTGACTCCTACTTCAAGTTCTCCATTTCTCATGGGATTCATAAGTTTTCAAATTAGCTTTACTAATGGGTTTCATAGGGTAAACTCATTCCTCATCACCTCCAACTTCCACTCCAGAAAGTTGGCAAAGTGCATAAATAAGGTCAGGATGTCCTATACCTCCACTTGTTTCACTCCTTTCTGTAGTCAATATGTTCTTAAGAATAATTCTCCCCCCATTTATATTTCTGTTATTCTGAATACAGAAATTCAGAATAGCTTTATCTTTAGTTACCTCACTATGGTGATAAGTCGATAACAAAGTAGAGGATATAAAATAGTGTCACACCTTAGAGGTGGCATTCAGCATGGAAGAAAAAAAAATTACCCCATTCTCGTTGCTTAATCTTCCACGTTCCTTTCCCATCAGTGAGAAAGTTGATCACATCATTCAGGGGGTCTTCCATAGTATTGAAGGATTCATAATGACAGCTATAAGAGTCTGAGACTTCGTAAAAGGTGTTAATGTAGGCGACATTAAATTCAACAGGAAATCCTCGCACTTAAGCGATTCCGTCTTAATAATAGAATATGTTGGCATAAAATTCTTTCACAATATAAAAAAAATCCAAAATATACTTCAAATATGCAAATAATGGCTTCCAAAAGTAATTCTAAGATTTCAACACTAAGTTCCATGAATTTCTTCCCAATATTTTGTTCACATCCTCAAATTTTTTTGATCTTCTCAATGTGGAAGAAATTCATGGTGAAAATCAAATATTTTTAGTTTGAAGTGAAGCCCTTACCAAGAGATGATCAAATCCGGTGTCTAAATGCCTTGAAATGGCCTCCCAATCCAAGATCTCTCAAGGCCTAGGTCAAAAATTGTGTTTTTCAGAGGAAGGGGATGATTAATAGTGGCAGTTGACTGCTCAAAATTGCAGTTAAAGGTGTTTTTTTTTGGATCTCGCCGTTGGCGGGGTATTCAGCGCTGTCGGTGCACTCTATTGAAATTATATCCCTAGTCTCGGGAAAAGTTCGCCATCGGCGGCGTCGAGGGCGCCATCTGCGGGCTCTATTAATTTGGTTCAATTTCCTGATTTTTGCGATTTCGATCAATTTTAAGCCTCAATGACATCCGTTCATTCATTATAGACATAATTTTAAGTGATTAAATGATGTACTTATCACAATTAAACTTTCACAACATAAAATAATCACATTTATATATAAATTCCAAGAGTTACAATTTAGGTTACATAACACATCTAAGTTTAGTATTTTCTCAGCCTCAATACATTAATTCAGCGTCTCAATCCAAGCTACAACACTCAAAATACTGAAAACAAAACATCCTATGCTTAGTCTCAACTATACAGAGATCTAAAAGCATAATTCTAAAACAAAGCAAATGCAAAGTTCAAATCAAATTACATACATAGACAGACAGGTAGTAATATAAATCTACTATTCTTCAGATTCAGTACTAGATTCTCCTCTAAGATCACTCATTGATTGCACATGAATGAAGAGGTTATAAAAGTGGCGATGTGGAAATTCTTCAGAAGAATCCTCTTCTATCAATTTCATCCTCCTCATCAGCCGTATCAAACTATCTTTTAAATGTCCAGAGTGCTCAAAATGTTCTTTCATCCTGCAGTCTACATGATCGAAGAAATCAGAGATATTATTAATTGGATTCATGACATTTTGTACCTCCTTCTCCAATTTCTTGATTATGCGCAGGATCAGCAGAGTCTTGTCAGGAACTAAGGGTTGAATTGACAGTGAATTCTGAGACTCCTGATCTACTATAACAGTCATGTCATTTTCATCTTTAAAAGTTGGGAATCTCTCAGTCGGGTCCAAAGGCTTCCAAGGTAGAAGTACCTTTTCCAAATTTTAATCGGATACCTGGAACTGACTGCAAAGTGAGAAAATTGTGGAAGGGTGTCCAAACCCATAAGTTGATCTATGAACGATCAAGCCCAAAACCGACTTCACAATTATTGATCCAATATCGATCGGCAGTCCCATTTGGATGCAATAATTCAGAATAGCACTTTCTTTAGAAACTTTACCGATCTTCATTGTCGGTAACAGTTTTGCAAAAATGAAGAAGTGCCAGTGTTTCGAAATGGGATTTACGAGTGTCGCAGAAAAACTAACATACCTGTTTTCTCTCATTTCCCAGTCTTCAATTTCGTCCGTTAAATATTGGTAAATCTAATTCATCTGGTTTCTTGTTGGGATGAAGTTGGAAAAATGGCAGACAAGAATATTCTTGATCATGTATAATTCATTGATTCGTGCATGAGTGAAAGTTATCCATCTACCTCACACATAAACGGCTCCCTGGTTGATTCCGTGCAAATTTGTATAAATTCTTTCACCACAGAAACAACCACGTTGGCGATAGTATAACACAGCATTTCCCATCTTTGCCGCACTATCATCTCTTCAATTTCCATTGAGGGATTATTCAATCCACAATTTATGAATCCTTGTTCCTTGATCAATCTTTTCTTTGTCAGTACCTTGTTGAAGATTCGCTGTGCTTCCGCACTAATAAAATTTCTCCAGTTGAACACTCACATTCTGGGATTATCAAGGGAATTGGATGCCATAGGAATGAATTTGGAGAAGTTTCACTTCATTTTTGGGGGAAATATGAACTTAGGAATCAAATTTGGGAGTATAAAAGAGGTAACTCCCACCCAAAAACCGCCATTCAAACTCCAGAAACCGCCATCTCGTCGGTCTCGCCTTCGGCGGGGTCGAGGGTGCCATCAGTGAGCCTTCTGTAATTAATTGCCTGGACTCTCGGGAAAAACTCACCGTCAGTAGAGTCCAGGTCACCGTCGGCGCCCAAGGCAAAAATTGCATAGTTTCCCTCTGGTTCGAATGCGTTCCAATTTTTCTCTATGGATCTAATTTTTATGATGATTCAAGAGTAAATAAGAGTAGTAAAGCTCAATACAACTACAAATAACGATAATTTCAAATAAAAACTACTATAGATGCAATAAAAGTAAAGATAATTATGGGTTGCCTCCCATAAAGCGCTTGGTTTAACGTCGCCAGCTCGACCTATTCAGGTGTTATTCAGGTCGACTGATCATTAAAATCTCTTTAAAATTTGGTCTTTTACCCTCAAAATATGGTTTTAATCTGTGTCCATTTACTTTAAATCTATTTTCAGTCTTCTGATCTTCACTCTCAACAGCTCCGTAAGTATAAACTTGAGTCATAGTAAAGGGTCCTAACCAACGAGATTTCAATTTCCTAGGAAATAACTTTAACCTAGTATTGTAAAGCAAAACTTTTTATCCTGGTTCAAAGTTATTCTGGTTAAACTTCCGATCATGCCATAACTTTTGTTTCTCCTTATAAATTCTGTCGTTATCATAAGATTCATTTCTTAATTCTTCTAATTCATTTAATTGTAACAATCTCTTCTTACCAGCATCTTTCAAATTAGAATTGAATTCTTTAATCGCCCGATATGCTTTATGCTCCAATTCTACTGGTAAGTGACAAGTCTTTTTAAAAATCAATTTATAAGGAGTCATTCTAATAGGAGTTTTAAAAGCAGTCCTGTAAGCCCATAATACTGTATCCAATCTAGTAGACCAATCTACTCTACTAGGGTTTACAGTCTTTTCAAGTATTTGTTTAATCTCTTTATTAGAAACTTTAGCTAACCCACTGGTTTATGGACAATAGGCAGTAGAGATTTAATGAATAACATTAATTTTTTTTGACAATCTCTGAATGTATTTATTCCTAAAAATGGGATCCTCCATCAGTGATAATCATTCTAGGTATTCCGTATCTAGTGAAAATACTTTTCATTAAAAATCTTGAAACACTTTTAGCATCACAACGAGGTAAAGCTTGAGCTTCAATCCACTTTAAAATGTAGTCTACTACAATTAATATATATAAGTTCCCAAATGAAGGAATAAATGGTCCCATGAAATCAATCCCCAAACATCAAAGATTTCAACTTCTAACATGAAATTTAGAGGCATTTCATTTCTTGTGGTTATATTGCCTACTCGTTGGCATCGATAACAAGTTTTTATGTATATATAAACATCTTCAAAGATAGTAGGCCAATAAAATCCAGCTTGTAAAACTTTATAAACAGTTTTATCAATCCCAAAATGTCCTTTAAATTCATAATCATGACATTTCTGAATGATTAGCTCAGTTTCTTCATAAGGTACACATCTCCTCATAATAAGATCCTTACATTATTTATATAAATAAGGCTCATCCCAAAAATATGCTTTCGCATCATGAATGAATTTTATTTGTTGTTACTGTGTTAGCATAGGTGGCAAAATATCACTTACAATATAGTTAACAATGTCAGCATACCATGATATTTTTCACTCATTAGTATTATAAAGTTGTTCATCAGAGAAACTGTCTGTAATTTTATTGTTGGTGTCAGATAATTCATGATTTTATAGTCTCGACAAATGATCAGCAATTTGATTATTAGTTCACTTTCTATTAATAACCACAAGATCAAATTCTTGCATCAAAAGTATCCATCTAATTAACCTTAGTTTGGCATCCTTCTTTTGCATCAGATATTTAATAGCAGAGTGATCAGTGTGCACAACACATTTAGCTCCAATTAAATAAGATCTCAATTTATCTAAAGCATACATAATGGTCAGTAACTCTTTTTAAGTAACAATATAGTTAATTTGTGACTTTAAAAATCTTTTCATACCTTTGTCCAAGGATAGCTCCAATAGCACAATCACTAGCATCACACATCAGTTTAAATGGTTTCTCTCAGCTAGGTGAAACTATAATAGGGGCTGTGATTAATTTTTCCTTTAATAACTCAAAGGCATTTAAATAGCTTTCAGTAAATTTAAATTTCTTGTCCTTTTCTAAAAGTTGGCATAGAGGTTTAGTAATTTTTGAAAAATCTTTAATAAAATGCCTGTAAAATCCAACATGTCCAAGAAAACTCCTAACCTCTCTTACATTAGTAGGAGGTGTTAGTTTAGATATAACTTGAATTTTTGTAGGGTCTGCTTCCATACCCACCTTCCAAAATTTTATGCTCTAAGACAATTCCTTCTGTAACCATAAATTGACATTTCTCCCAATTCAGAACCAAATTAGTTCTTTCGCATAACTCCAAAACTTTTTCTAGGTAATTTAAGCATGCGTCAAATGATATTCCAAATACAGAGAAATCATCCATAAATACTTCTAGTCCATCATCAATTAACTTACTAAATATAGACATCACACATCTCTGGAATGTTATAGGTGCATTACGTAATCCAAAAAGCATTCTTTGAAAAGCAAAAGTTCCAAAAGGACTAGTAAATGTTGTCTTTTCTTGATCCTCAAGAGCAATAGAAATTTGATGGTAACTGGTATATCCATCTAAAAAATAAAAATATTTGTGCCCAACAAGTTTATCTACTATTTGGTCTAAAAAAGGTAAAGGGAAGTGATCTTTCCTAGTAGCAGTGTTTAATTTTCTATAATCAATGCAAATATGACACCCAATAACTTATCTAATAGACATTAATTCATTATTTTCTTTTCTTTCAATAGTCACTCCTCATTTCTTATGAACACAATGAATTGGACTTGTCCACACACTATTTGAAATAGGATATATAATTTCAATTTCTAACCATTTCAAAATTTATTTCTTAACTACTTCTTTCATCATTGGATTTAATCTCCTTTGTGGATCAAATCTCAGCTTATATTGTTCATCTAGTATAATTCTGTGCATACAAATCAAAGGACTGATTCCCTTAATATCAGTAAGGTCCAACCAAAAACTTTCTTATATCTTTTCAATGTATCTAACAGTTTTTGCTCTTGCAAATCATTTAATTCTAAAGATATAATAGCAGGTAATGTAGATGAGTCTCCCAAAAACACATACTTCAAATGGCTAGGCAATAGTTTCAACTCAAGTTCAGGTGGTTTTATAATTGACGAAAATAGATTCTTACTAGTATTTTCTATAATATCCAGCATCTCAAATCTTTCCTGAACATAATATAATTCTTCATTTTCTAAATCGTCCAAAATAACTTCATCACTATCTTCAAATTGTTCTTTCTCTTCAAAATGTTCTTTAAAATGTTCATTCAATAGATTTTCACTAATTTCCATGCGAAAACATTCATTATCTCTTTCAATAGCAGGGTATTTCATAGATTTCGTAATATTAAAAGTCACTTCTTGATCGTTAACTCTCATAGTTAATTCTCCTTTTTGAACATCTATCATAGCTTTTCTAGTAGCTAAAAATGGTCTCCCTAAAATGATAGGTATTTCTTTATCTTCCTCCATATCTAAAACAATGAAATCCACTGGAAAGATAAATTTATAAACTTTTATTAACACCTCTTCTATAACTCCCTTAGGATATGTAATTGAACGATCCGCTAACTGAAGAGTTACAGAAGTAGGTGAGACTTCTCCTAATCCTAATCTTTTGAAAATTGATAGAGGCATAAGATTAATGCTGGCTCCCAAATCACATAAAGCTCTTCAATAAAATTTTTCACCTATAGCACACGGTATAGTGAACTGCCAGGATCTTTTAATTTTTCAGGAAGCTTTTTCTGAATAATTGCACTACACTCTTCGCTAAGTGCAACAGTTTTGTTATCCGTGAACTTCCTTTTCTTTCTCAGGATATCTTTCATAAATTTCACATAATTGGGCATTTGCTCTAAAACTTCTACAAATGGAATATTTACCGTTAACTTCTTAAGAATTTTTAAAAATTTAGAGAATTGTTTATTTTGTTTGTGTTGCTTCAATCTTTGAGGAAACGGTGGTGGAGGTTTCTCCACAGTGATTTTCATTGGTGTAAGTGGATATTCTAAATATGGGTACTCATGATCCTTTTCTTTTTCGGAATCCACTTTTTCTTTTTCAGTTTTCATTTCCTTTTGCACTCTTGTCTCCAATTCTTTTCCACTTCGTAATTGTATCGCTTTTATCTATTCTTTTCCTTGATCTTTAGGATTTGGTTCCACAGTACTAGGAAAAGTTCCCAATGTTCGGTTACTAAGTGCAGTAGCGATATGCCCTAATTGATTTTCAATATTCTTAATAGCAGTTCCTTGAATTTGTAATTGATTTCTTTGATTTTGCAATTGTTGGCCCATGTTTAATATCAACTCTTCCATAGACAACTTCATTTCCTTAATTTTAGTGTTACAGTTAAATCCTGGAGGATTTGAAGGTCTATAGTTAACATTTCCTTGGTTGGATGAATTTCCTAATGGGTTCACTTGGTTGTTTACCCATTGTTGATTTGTAGAAGAATTGTTATTCTAATTAAAATTTGGATGATTCTTCCAACCTGGATTATAATAGTTCGAATAAGGGTTGTTGGGTCTATTAATAGTATTTAATGTCTCATATGAAGGTTGAACATCCACAAATTGCCCAGATGAGTTCTCTTCCATCATAGGAGGTGTTGGAGAATAATTCCTCCCATAATGATCTAATTTCTTTGATATTGCAGCAATCTGCGAAGCTAACATAGATATTGCATTAGAATCATGGATACTAGCTACTCTTTTAGGATTTATCCTTTTAGAGGGCTACTAAAAACTGTTGGTAGCCATCTCTTCTATTAATGAGTAAGCCTCATCAAAAGGTTTTGACATTAAAGAACCACCAACCGCAACATCTATAATTGATCTAAGTGATCCCACTAATCCATTATAAAAATTTTTAATTATCAACCAATCTGATAACGAATGATGATGGCATTTCCTTAGAAGATATTTAAATCTCTCCCAAGCTTCGTATATTAACTCTCCATCAATTTGACAGAACGATGTTATGTCATTTCTAAGTTTAGCAGTTTTGGATGGAGGGAAATATTTGGATAGAAATTTCTATGAAATTTCTCCCCAAGTTCTAATAGATCCTGGTGCTAACGAATTTAACCACATCTTAGCCTTATCCCTCAGTGAAAAAGGAAAAAGTCTAAGTCTAACAGCATCGTTTGAAACTCTGTCATCTTTAAAAATAGCACACATTTCTAAAAAACTAGCGAGGTGTAAGTTAGGATCTTCATTTTGTGTACCTCCGAATTGATTGTTTTGTACCATTTGGATAAAAGCATGTTTAAGCTCAAATGAATTAGCAACTACATCAGGATTTTAGATAGATAAGTGAATTTCATCTGCTGTAGGATTTGCATAATCTCATAGGGGTCTAGGTTGGTGTTCATTCTCTAATCCTTGATTGTTCATGTTGTTTTCCATTGTATCAGAATTTCTAGATTATCTTCTCAATCTTTTAATTTTTCTAACAGTGTGTTCTAATTCTGAATTGTAGGGTATAAGATTTTCAGATTCAAATTTATGCATACAATTTAAAATCAGTACACAGTAAAACAATTAACTAAATATGAAAATAAGTTGCAATTCAAGTAAAAATTTTCTAATAATCCTAATTTGTTTATTACTCTAATTGTGATTCTTTTTACTCCCCGACAACAGCGTCAAAAACTTGACAGCGACTTTATATATGCTTAAAAATATAAGTATTTAATACTGCTGCTAGAAGATTTAATTCCTCAGCAACTGCACCAAAACTTAATAACAGTTATAGATTCGATAAAGATGGATGTATAAAATATTCAATAATTGTAAAGTCACATTTTTCAACGCAAGTATACGTATCGCTCAAGTAATATAAGGCTCTAATGGAGTCCTAGATATCGATCCCACAGGGAGTAATATTAGAACTATGAACTAAGATTTTAGAAAAGCAATACTCAATCACAACAATGAAATTCAATTTGCTTATCTATCACTAATAGACAATTGAAATAAATATGTAATTTTAATAACACTTAAATAACTAATTATACTAATGAGGTTTTTAATGTGATACTCAATATATAAGAAAGCATCATTCTCCTTGTCAAGAAATTATAGTGAATGGATAAAGTGAATCAGTTCAATTGTATTGTGCCAAATAGAAGTATACTTATTTTGGTCCTGACATAAAGAGCATTGACCAATCCTATGCTTGTTTACTGAATCTACGGCTAGGCTGGGAGGATACCGGCTCTCACTTCGGAGCTCCCACGTTCCTCTCACCTGAGGGCTAACATTTACACTTCAGCACCCAAACGATATAACCGAATTAGCGATTTTAGTCTGTCACTCTAAAATCTCCAATTTTACGCCCGATAATTATATTTCCTTATTTATTTGCTCCCAACTTCCAAAGGCTTTGACCTCCCTGAATCTTGGATGTAATCTTCACTTTAGTTGTAAAACTCAACATATGTTAACAAATCAATTGGCCAGATTGAAAGTAAATTAAGATCAAAGTGAAAAGATCACCACAATTTCTTTAACATTTTCATGGCTTCACCAATTCAAATCACCATTTCACAAATCTCAGGATAAGGGGAAAGATAGAGAAAACTACTCAGATCTCATGGGGAAAACATAACAAAACTCAGAATTCATACATAAAATTAAAGTCATACAAACTACAACAATAAATAAACTTATCTCTAATTTCTCCCCAAAAAAACTCCTCAAAGTTCCTCTGAATCTCTTCCTTTCTTTACAGCACACAGAATTCCTCTTCGAAGCGGCAAGGACGAAGAAATCTCTCACTTTCCCTCCACTCTTACAATCTCTCGAAGAATTCCTCACAATTTAGACTCTCTAAACACTACTGAAACTCTTGGACGCTGTTATAACCTTCCAACTCCTCGAACTCCTCTTTCATTTTCTGCCAAAATCTTCTTTTAAAGTTGTGGATGAGTTTTCCCAAGAGTAGCCTAAGCACCCCTCCAAAATTCGTCCTCATCCAATGCTTTGTTGGACATAACTACCGAGCTTGCTGTCGATGACCTCGAGGGTGCCGTCGGCGGGCCTTCTAAGTGATTAATTCTGGAGTCTTGGGAAAAGTCCGTCGTCGGCGCCGTTGGGCTCGCCGTCGACGCCATAGTTCAAATCTTCACTTTTTGGTCCTTTTCGCTCCAAATTTGCTCATTTTTGCATCTTTTTGCTCCAATGACCCTAATTCATCATTCCTATAACAAAACATCAAAAATACCTTTCTTTAAAGTGCAATATCATCAAAAATAATGTAAAATAGGTATGAAAATCTCAACATATTTTCCTTTAGTCAAGTATAAACCTGTATCCTTTTGAAGATGGAGGGTCTATCGGACATATTATGTCTGTGACCCAACATTCGAATGACCACATGGCAACAGTTGGGTGTAGCACATTTAGAGGCTGGTGTAAGACCACCCCATGCATTGGCATTGGTGACATTTTCTGGTTGTATCCATGTAGTCGGACATCATTGCTGACCAATAATAGCCGAGTCTTTTGATCTTTATTTTCATTTTCGGCCCTAACTGGTGAGCGCCACACAGTTGGGCTTGTACCTCTTTGATAATATTCTATGCTTCGGCTCTACTTAAACACCATAGTCACATCTGGTTGAATGATCTTATGCAAAAAACGTTTCCCACCAGGGCATAAGACATGTCCCTTCTTGTGATATGATGTGCTTCAGACTTGTCTTCTGACAGCTTTCCAGTATGCAAATATTCTATTAATGGCTTGCACCAATCTTCACTGATGTCTGCAAATGTATTTATTGCTTCTTCTTTTCCGAACTTGTGCAGAGTTTCGAGATTGATTTGAGACAAGCTTGTTTTCCTTGCACTATGATTACAATGGAATCCGCCGGGGGACATGTCATTTCCTTAGAAAGTTTTGCTAGAGCGTCAGCATGGGCATTATCTCCCCTAAGAATCTAGTAGAAAGTCACATTGGAGATCTACTCTAGGAGCTTCATCGTGTACTGATGATATTATGATAACCTTGGTTTCAGAATTTTGTAAATTCTAGCGACTTGTTGGATGACGAGTTGGGAGTCACCATAGATGGCAATGTTTTTTATATCCATTGAGATTGTCATTCCTAATTCGGTGATTAAAGCTTCATATTCTGCTTCATTGTTGGTGCACGACTCTATCAGGTGGTATGAGAACCTCAACATACCCTTATCTGATGTGATAAAGATCAAACTGATCCCTGCTTTTCCTGGTATAATTGTGTCTGATCCTTTGTCTTTTCTGGCTGACGAAGCGCCATTGAAGTACATTTCCCAGCGTTGCATACTGAAAAATTCCATTTGTAGTATTTGCTCGTCTGGTAACTCGTCGTTCAGAGAGGACCCAGCTGGCAGTGGGTGTGCAGCGAGAGAGTCTGCTAGTATTTATCCCTTGATAGCACAGAGGGGAACAGAACTTATATCAATTTGCAATAAGATCAATGATCATCTTGCTAGACGTCTGGAGAGTGTTGGTTGGGTCATCAGATATTGCAATGGATTAACTTTCGAGATTAGGGTAATCTTATGAGAAAGCATGTAATGTCTAAGCTTTTTGGAGGCAAAAATCAATGCCAAACAATTCTTCTCAATTGGTGAATACCTTATCTCCGTCGGTATTAGACGACGACTCAAGTAGTAGAGTGCATTTTCTTTACCCTCATCATTGACTTGGGCTAAGAGGGCTCCAAGAGAGTCGTCTAAGGTCGCGGTATAAAGTATCAAAGGTTTCCCTGGGATAGGGGCTGCCAAGACAAGAGGTGTCATTAAATATTGTTTAACATCCTCAAAGGCCTGCTAGCATTTCTCTTCCCAAATAAATTTGGCGTCCTTTTTAATTAATGTCAAGAAAGGCTGACACCTACCTGTGAGATTAGAAATAAAGTGTCTTAGATATGCCAACTTCCCTTGGAAGGAACGTAGTTGTTTCAAGGTTTTAGGAGGAGGCATTTCCAAGATAGCTTTAATCTTATCCGGGTCGATCTCGATTCCCTGATGACTGGTAACGAATCCTGGAAATTTCCCAGAGGTAACGCCAAAGGTGCACTTTAAGGGATTCATTTTAAGGTCATATCGTTGTAACCGTTCAAACACGATCCTCAAATCGTACAAATGGTCTATTTTTTGTTTACTTTTGATGACCAAATCATCCACGTAACATTCTACTTGGTTATGGATGAGGTCGTCAAAAAACTTCGTCATTGCTCGTTGATATGTTGCTCTAACGTTCTTTAGGCCGAACAACATCGCTGTGTAGCGGAAAATTCCGATCAGTGTTCTGAAGGTTGTAAGTGCTGCATTCTTGAGAGCCATCTTGATTTGGTAGTATCTCAACAATCCGTCCATGAAGGAGAAAATTTCATGTGTTGAGCGATATCCACCATCATCTCTGGTGTGGGTAGTGGAAACTCATCTTTTGGAAATGCCTTGTTCAAATCTCTGAAGTCAACACAAACACGAATTTGTCCATTTTTCTTCTTAACAGGTACAATGTTAGCTAACCACGTGGGATACTGTTCTTCTTTTATAAAGTTGGCGTCTATTAATTTCTTCACCTCGGCGATGACTTATTGTTCTATTTCGAAGTGCATTCTCCTGGTGTCTTGTTTTACTGGGGTTATATTCTTGTCCACCCTGAGTTTATGAACTGCAACCTTTGTTGACAATCCTGACATTTCAACGTTGCTCCATGCGAAGCAATCTTTGAATTATGTTAATATTTTGATCAATTATGCAGATTATTCGTCATTGAGTAGATAACTTATAAATGTAGGTCAGGGTTGTTCTTCAGTCCCGAGGTTAATCTCTTTCAATTCATCAACGGTAGATTTAATTTCTTCTTCAAATTCTGGCGGAGCATATTCTATTGGTTGATCATTAGAGTCATCCTTTATATCGAGGTAATCCTCTTCTGACTCACCAGTAACAACCATGCAAAATTTAGAATCAACGATTGGTCCGACTGTACCAAATCCGAGACCCTTTTTTGAGTTGGGAGTTCGACTTTTAACATTCCATAATTTTTCAAAAAGATGAAAGTTATCTTTTGACATTTATTTTGGTAAGTGTCCCTGTTGAATTAACTTTTGAACACAAGGCGAGAAGTAACCAAAAGGCAATTCCTTTAATTCATCAGGATCATCATCCAAATTTACATGTTTTTCAAGTTGAGTAGAGGTAGAAGCACGATAAATTTTGATCAACTTTAAACCAACACTACATACTTCCTTGACCTCGAAACTCTGGACCTTTTGAGGGAAAATCGGAATAAGGGTCATAGCATTCACATAGTGGTTTATCCGATCATACATTGTTTCATATTCACTTTTCTCTATATCTTCTAAGGATATCTCGTACTAAGGTTTCTTTTGTCTTGTCATCATTATCTTATCCTCATAACTGTCTTCATCACCAACATTGATGGTTGGCCTAGTCTGTTCAATAATTAAATTGATCCTTCCTCATCCACGTCTCTGGCCTCAACCTCGGGTGAGCGAACTAAAAGAACTTTCACCAAATCTTTGTAAGGGAGTGGTGGCAGATCGTTGAAGAGGAGTTGAATGGCCTCCTCTTTGTAATTATTTTGAATCTTCATCTTTATTTGTGATAACTTCAAGAGAGAAGACAGTCTTCTTTGGAGGTGCATAGTAGGCAGCATCTTCATGGATACCAACTTCATGCACTGAAAATGGTTGTAGGTCTCCTTTGATGCAATTTTCTTGATCATCTTTACAGTACTTGATGCATTGGTGCAGAGATGATGGAACCATATTGTGCTCGTGAATCCATGGTCGACCCAGTAGAGCGTTAAAAGAGGTCTCGACGTCGATGATATGAAATTTAGCAGTTGTCACGAGTTCTCCAACCTTCATAAGTAATGTAATTGATCCAAGGACTCTTTCTCCCTTTCGCTTGAATCCTCTTAACATCATTTTATCGGCCGTAAGCTCTTGAGCTTCAAAATCCAAATAGACCAATGTTGGTAAGCTCATCAAGTTAAGAGATGCTCCAGGATCTACCAATACTCTGGACAACACAAATCTGCCAATGTTGACGGAGATGTAGAGTAGACGATTGTGGTCGGCAGTACCGAGCAGTAAGTCTTCGTCTGTGAAGGTTACCCCAGGATGTTCTTTCAACGAACAAACTTCATCTGAGGATGTTCTGGCCAACTGAGCTAAGAAAATTTCTGGGTCAAGCAAAGCTGTAACTAGAGACTCTCACATCCCTTGAGACAAGAACAGAACCGCAGAGACGCAAAAGCGCCGACAAAACCCCATAATAAGAGAGAACACGGTAAAATATATTGTATAAGACCCTAAAATTGTCTCGAGAACACAGAGCTCCCACACGGGGAGAGGGGGGGATATCCCCTCGAGACACAATATCCGCTTCCCTATCTCTGGGAAAGCTGCTCGAGAGGAAAACACTTCCTCACCCCCAAAGTAAACTCCGGGATTTCCTCCTCCTGAAAAAACAATGGGGAAACCTCCGGGGGCCGCCCCCCCTCCAGAGAAAAATCGAAAGTAAGAAGAAGACCGGGACCCTCAAGAACAAGAACCGCCTCATCGGTATCGGTGCAAACGGAAACAGCAACATCGACGTCGAACTTGAAAACGACAACAACATAATCAAACACGAGTACAAGATCAGGATCAGGATCAAAATCGAAACTAAAGTGACAATAATCAGATACGATAACACTAGAAAAAGAAAAAACGAAAACGAAACCAAAATCACAATAATCATAAGCATACAGAGCCAGAAAAACAAAAAAAAAAAAATAAAAAGTTAAAGGAATGAGGACCCCCAACCCCAAACAACAAACAAAGAAGAGACGACACCTAGCCCATACCCCACCCCATCAACCATCAAACTGAGGAGTGACTCCTTCCTCCTTATCCTTAACCATGAACGATCACGGCGCGAAACACAAAACCCGCACCTGGGACGCGGTAGACTCCAAACACAGAATGGACGCGAGGCAAAATGCAGATTGGATAGTATTTTCTAGGATCATAGACGACAGACCCCAGACCACACTCCATCCGTAATCGCAAAAACACGCAGAAAAGAATCTTGAAGGAGACTAAAGACCATCGAGAACCAACAGAACTGAAACCAAAGGTAGACTCCAGCCAGCGATTCCATTATACAGAAAAATTAACAAAAGACCCTCGGACAAAAAAAAAGGAATAGAAACTCTCGCAAGGGATCAGAAAGAGAATTTCAAGATAAGAAAGTTTACGTATTTAAAAAGCATCGGAAGCAAGACATAAAAGACGAACCAGAGGCGAGAATGGAAACAAGAAAACCAAGCCAGAAACAAGAATCAGATGCATGCCGCCAATACACCTCGTCGGACGTCTGCCCACAAGAAACTGTCAACTACCACAACTAAAACACACTTGCCAACATCGGAAGGACAGCAAAAAAAGTGAAAGATTAAAAAAGATGAAGTCAAACTGACACCAAAATTTTCATAGCCCAGATGAAGGAGCACCCTTATCGAAAAGCCCACAGCTAGCACGAACTACTCTGTTTCTGAGCGTACTATGACGAAGACTAGCGGTGCTCTTCTGCATATATCTTTATTGGCTACTTTCCTTTGTCGATGGTCGTTACTACTCCTGATTTCTTTTTGAACACTCTGGTGACCTTAGCTTTTTCGTGTGGCTTCATGTGCTTTATTTCCTCTTGAAGACTATTGGATTTACTGAGTAGCTTCTCGAAGGATTTAATGGTGAGTCCCTTAAACATGAAAGCTACTGGCCCATGAATGCTCTTGTGTAGAATTTCAATCGTATGATGTTCCTGTAGCTGAGGTTCACATTTCATGCTAAGATTTCTCCACCTCAAAATATAGTCTACCAAAGTTTTGTTAGGCTTTTGTTTTTCCATCATGAGCTCTCAAATAGACACATGGTGTTGTGCCCCGGCAAAATCATTTCACAAAAAGCTATTCCAACTCGGAAAATGTTTTCTCTGACCCGTTGGGCAAGTCAGCGTACCGGTCGAAAGCAATTCCTGACAAGCTGCTGACGAACTGCTGGAAGAGTAGAGCTTCACTATTTCTCGTGTTGCCAAAGCTGGCTTGGAAATGTGCTATATGTTGTCTGGGATTTCCAGTCCCATCAAATTTCTTGAAGTTTGGGGCCACAAAACCCTTGAGGAAAGGCACAACATAGAATTCCTCTGGGTAAGCTCTACCCTTTAGAACCAATGCACCATCCTTTGATTGGGTTAAGGTGTCCCACACTTGTTCAACCATTTGCTTGAATTCCTTTTCCGGTATAGCACCTAATGGAGAATCTTTTCTATGTTGCTCGTCTCTGTTTGCTGAAGCAACCTCTCTCCTTTCATCTGTGAAGTGTGAGATTTCTGGTAGATTGATCTCTGGAGAAGCCAATTGCGACGCTTGTGATTGCCCCTGAATGTTGGCCATAGCGGTCATGGTTGCGGTCATTTCTTTTATTCTTTTCTCTAGTAGACTAACTTGCTCATCCCTTAGGAGGAAAACCCTATGCAGTTCATCTACAGCGTTCTCTTTGGTGTGAGGTTGAGCCTCACGCACAGATGTGGTGGCTCTTGTTTCAATTACATGGACATCCATGAAATTTTCCTCTAAGTAATCATTGTAATCAAAATTTTCATTGTCGCTATCAACAAAAACTCTGTGCTCTCGAGCTAACTCGAAAATCTCGATCCTGATTTTCTCAACTTTCTCTTTAATTATTGATTCCTTGATCGCTTTAAGATCTAGAGGACCCTGATGGACATCCTCTACTTGCTACTCCATCTCGCTGGCTATTGTTGTGACGATGTCAGATATTTTAGACCCTGGTTTCATTTCCTACTCTTGTCCCACGGGCTCACCGGACTGTATCGGTGCAGCGACCTTAGGTACCCATACCTTTTTCTTTTTTGATGATGATATCTCAGGACAGAGTGTCTTACTAGAAACATCGGTATGTCGAGGGAAAGTATGCTCCCCATGGTGTAGACTGACTACAGTGTCAGGTAATTATCTTGTCTTTGCCTTTAGGATTGTAGAAATGTCTCCATAATGGGTGACGGGTAAGATTTTCGGGCCCAGTCTCAACTTAACCGATTGACGGCCTGCAGTCCTCATGGAAGTATAATTAGTAGTAATCACTGTGCTATCAACTCTGTTTCCTAAATCGAACCAAACGGGGATGTGAGTAGGTGGCATTCCAGTTGTCTTGTGAGACTGTCTGGCGAACTTGACATCCTTCAAAATTTCCTTCTTCATGTGAAGAGAAATTACATCTCTCACTCGTTTTAGTAACTTGTTAGTTGAACATCCATCTTTGGTAGCTAGCCTTTTGAAAACTGCACTAACTCGGGTGATAGGAGTGAATTTCTTTCCTTTTTCACCATGTCCATGAAGTGGTGGTAATGCGGCGACGATTCTCCGAATACTCTCATATCCATCGGTATCTGTCAGAGGATGGAATCTACTCCCTTGCAGGAGTGGATAAATCTCTGGTAATACTTCTTCAACTTGATGAGGCTCCTCCTCAACGGGTGTCTCCTTGGGAGCCTGGGCTTTGATGGCCCTCCGAACCCTTTTATTACGGTTTCTCTTTTGAGTTTGGGTCAACGGTACAGTCCTTGAACTTGATCCAATTTCAAACATGGGTGGTGGAAGAGTTAATCCCTTAGTCGGATCCTCAATAATCATTACTTCTTTCCTCTTAGCAGCAGCGGGGATAGCAGGTTTGGCGAGTGCCATGACGGTAGTAGTTTTAGACTTCTTGCAGGCATGGAAGTCTTGAAGGCAGTTCAGCCTGAATTCTACAGATGGTTCTTGTATTTTTGGTGTGGCGATCTTCATCACTACAAACGAGGCTTTCTCGAGGATGACCTCGAGATCTTCAAATCTGGCTCCAAATTTGACGGTAGGAGCGAGATTACGGGCTTCGTGACTCGTTGGAAGGTTGCAGGAAAAGTTCAGCGTTGGGTAGGCCATCACAACAGGCTTGAAAACAGAAACTTTCAAGGTTAGCTATATGGCCAAAAACCTCGTAACTTTTAGTGCAAGCACTGAAAGTAGAGGTTGATCTGTAGACCGGGCAGGTCTTAATTGATGAGTATTTTAAAATCTTGTTTAAGAAAAATCAAGAGGTGTAAAATTTAATTAATGTAAGAAAATTTCAAAGTGCGCACAACACAACACGGTTTGCAAAGTAGCAATCAAATTTGGAAGGGAGATGTAAAGTATTTTAGGACCCAATGCACGACTCATTTAGTGGCAGACAATGCCCATGTGGAACTAGCCCACCGACACACCTATTGGGGGTCCAACCCTAAATGAAAATTTAAAGAGTCCTTAATGGCCTTCTGAACCCCTCTGTTCAATGATGGTTGGACAGCTAGTCCTGAAGTCTAAGGAGTTAGTCGTACTTTCCTAAGACAGAAATTGGTAAATTATGCTAATAGAAGAAAGATAATTTGGTCCAAGAGGGACATGGACATATTACCGATGGTGTGAAGATAATATTTCTTGATTTGTATAGAGAGAAAAGCAATTCCCCAACGGAGTCACCAGAAGCTGTTGGCGCTATTTTGCGTTGGAGGGAGTTACCTGTAAGAAGCTGTCGGGCACCAGAGTCGAAATCTCATCACCCTCTTTAGAAGGGCGTTTTAATTTACATATATATTTAGTTTTAGAAAAATATGAAATCAAACTGACGCCATATTTTTTATATTTTAAGTGAAAGAGCTTTGTACCTCAAATTCTGTATCTATCCTCAAGGATAAACACAAAACTTGAGGATGAGGCTCGATCAAATAAACTAAGGAATTAATGAAATCCGTTTGGTCTGCGAAACCTTTATATTTGCCGACAAGTTTCCCTATTTAATATAAAGAATTAAATAGGGTTTATATTAAGTTGGGTTCAAGAAAAGCTTCCTATAAGGGCAAGCCCCTATAGTTAATTACATCTTAAATGACCAAAGTCACTAAAGAAGACTCTCGATAAAAATCAGGAAATATTATCTTCAAGGAATTTTAAAGGGTAGGACTTTTCAATGAGATCGGACATAGAGGTGTGAAAGGGGATTGGTTCAAATTTGGGGCATTTTGTTGTAGAGTCCAAAGGAGGAAGAACTAGGGGATGTCATGGGTTCAGAGGAGAACATCGGTGACTTCCCAAGCTATCCTAATGTTTGGCTTCAATTTTGAGGAGAAATGTTTAAGTGTTTCATCCTGCAATTTTTATTTTTTAGGACTTACATTCGTGTGCAACAATCACACAAATAACCTGGAAGATGTGAGGATTTAGGTCATGACAAACGACAATCTCGGAATCCTAAGACGAGTTAGAGCTTATATTGTATAGCAGGGCTGTATAAAGGCCTAAAGATAAGGTGAGGATTTACATTGCATAAGCAAGCAACCTCGAAGTCCTATGGCTTTGTTGTTTAAGTCTAAGGAAGGAAGATTAGCTTAGCTGGGAAAGACAGGTTTTGTTGTTGAACATGGTCGTACTGCCCACCATGCTAGCTCCAAGCTCTTTGCCGCGACAAGTTTGAGTTTTCTAGTGTGTCAAGTTATGATGTCGAATCAGGTGGCCCTATGGTTGAAGTTCTTTAAATTTTATGGGAAAATGTTAAAGTTTATTAGAGCGACACCGGTTAGGATCTTATGGTTCCCTCGTTTTGACACAACTATTTTCTATTGGATTCACTTAGTCCAAATGAACTTACTAAACTCAACTTCATGAGTTCCATAATTTTATTTAGACCGTGGGAAGCCTCGTTCGCAACCGTAGATTACCTCCTCCGAGGAATTCCCGATCATCCAATAGATACATCTTACTTTAGTTGCAATTGTAATTTTGTGTGATGTTTGTGATTAAATTTTGAATTGTTTTATATTTTGAATGTTGTGGGGGTGAATTTTATCTTGGTTGATTTTAGTTTTAGTTTTGGTTTTGGTTTTGGTTTTGTGGCTATCCTGATAGTTTTAATTTTCATGCAGGGTGACATCGTTGCTTAGCATACAAATTTGCAGGTATAAAAGTATAGTATGAAAGTACAAGAAAGACAATGCTAAAAACTGTAAAAGCGTACCTGGCGAATTTTCTCGTCCCACCACCTGAAACTCAAAAGGCATGTTAAGGCAGTTTATATGAAACGGGGAAGTAAAATTTTGACGACCTATCTAACCATATGTCACATCTCGGTGGGTTCTTAGGAGTTTAATTAAGGATGATGTTGCCAAGCAAAATATTTTAAGTTTAGTAGATCTCCGAGGTATCCAACTGATCTAGAAAAAGAAGCAGGTCCCTGCTACTTTCTCGTTGCTTGGTGGAAAGTCCTGAGTTCTTTTAAACATATTATGTTGCTTAATAATTCATTTTATAAACACCCTAATGCTCAATGAACATTGATGTATTAATTATCCCTAAGAGTAAGGTAATTATCATCTGTAATTTAATTTTGAAAATTATGTGGGTGAAGACCTTTAAAGAGACAAGTTAGTGTTATTAGAACACTTAGCCAAATTTTGGTCCTAATTGAGCTTATAGTGTTTGAAATATGTTCTAATTTACTTTTCTAATCCTTATTTAAATGAAACTTGATTTAACCTAAGTCACAACTAAGCCCTTAAGACCTAGGTGAGTGTCTTAGTTAGTTTTAAAAAGGTTAAGCTTTAGGTGGTCATGATTCATGATTTGAATTTTATTTGAAAATCAAAATCGGGGTATTAAATTGATTAATTATTTACTTCAAAATTCAAACCCGTAAGTCCTGGGTTCATTTTATTTTAATAAACTTCCAAATTTTAATTATTTAGAAATTTATTAACTTATCTTTTCAATTAGGAAAGTGAGGCTGGTTTCTACCAATTAACCCCTTGTGTTTTAAACATCGAAATAAACTGATTAAGATCCGAGGATGCCCATTTTCCTCCTTGAATTAAGGCTAAATTTCCAAAATTACACATTTTCCCTTAAAGCTCTAACACTTCATAATTTATCAAATTTAATTCAAACGACTTTGAAATTTTTATCCTACCTTATTCATGGGTCAATTAAGACATTACAGAGAAAAAGTGATTTTTCAAAATTTAATTTAATTTATATAATTATTTTCATGCAAAAATAGGATTTTTCAAAAAAAATTCCTAATTTGATCAAAGTAAATCCTAATTCCTTGAAATTTTTACTAGAGATAGAGCTAGAGTAGAGAAACATTTGGACCAAATTTCATGATTTTTTGAATTTTATTTGAATTTGAGAATTATTTTAAGTTATGGGGTATTTATTAAATATAAAATATTTTTAATGGAGAAAATTAAGTTTTATATTTTTGAAAAATGCTCCTAAGGTCAGAGAACTCATAGAAAAAAATTTTATATTTTTTTGAGTTTTATTTGATTTATTGGAATTATTCTTAGTGAAAACCCATTTTAGCGTTTAAAAATTATTTTTAAGCATTGAAATTCAGTATCCTTATTTATAAAATCAGGAAAAATATTCTAATTATTCCAAAGTGCTTAGAAAGCAATTTAGAACAATTCCATGAATTTTATTATTTTTTTATGGATTTTTAATTATTTAAATATTTAAAATAGGCTAAAAATGAAGTTTTTATTTTAAATACCATTTTATTTTTAGAAAAATACTCCTGATCACAGAGAATTCAAAAAATAAGTTTTATAATTTTTCAAGTTATAATTTGATTTTTAAAAATTAGTTTAATACTAAAAATGTTATTTATCTTTAAAAATCAACTTTAAGTTATCAAATGAACTCAAGATGCTTTAGAAATTCTATGATGAGTTCTTTGGATCCTAAACAATAGTGAAGATAAAAAATCAAGTCATTTTGTTGTTTGTATTTTTCAATATTAATTATCTTAGTGATTTAGGGTTTGTGAAGATTAGTTGTATTTTGAATGACTTGGCTCATGAGAAATTTTCCTAAAGGCTCTGGTCATCATAAACCTCCCAAAAATTTCTTGGATTTTTCTAGGCAACATGCTAATTTCCATGATTATTTTAAGCAAATAATGCAAATAAACTTGAAAAATATGATTCTCTGTCTTGGGACCTCCTCTGACTTTAGAAAAATCAGGGGATGTTCCCTAAGATAAAGGCAACAACATACTAAAATTTCAAGCTATGGTGTGATTACTACATACACGGAGAATCAAACCATCCAAATCAGTATTTAATTAATTAAAAATAAAATATGCATAAAATGGACTCCAAACATTTCCACATTGTTCTCCTCTGTTCATTGAGCAAGTGAGTATTTTTATTTTATTTTTTTGATTTTTCTACACCAAGATATGGAATTTTGAAGTTAGGGGTATTGAAATAAATAGGGAAAATCCCTATTTATCTATTTAAACAACACGACGCCATATAGATCCTAGGGAGCTCTGAATTCCACGCGACGCACTCCCATTTAACACCTCCATCCACATAAGCAGTCACGCGTCCCGCTAATCGTGTAAGGAAGCATTGTCCGGCTTCATCTCAATCGTCCATCCGATACACGTGTGATCGGATGAAGCTCCGTCATTGTCTCCGATAGCCTAGCCCAAGAACCGTCCATCTTCTAGCCTTAAGATCTCTCCATTTCTTAACCAAATTAAGTGAATTTTTTTTAAACGCTCGTCCAGACTAGACAAACACATCCATAAGGTGATCAAGCCATCAAATTAACTCTAAGCAAATGTAGAATCAAAAGAGGCTCGGGAGGGGGAGAGATTTTATACCTTTGCTTTGAGAAGTGAAGCTTCGATCAGAGAGTGTTGGCACGTTCGTTATGATCCAAAGAGGCTAGGGATTGAGTCTCTGGTCTTGGTGTAAGGCGTAGGTATGATTTCAATCACGGCCGAATTTGGGTGTTGGTATAGAGCTATGGTAGAGGCTCTTTAAGAGGGGAATTTGATGGGGCTTAAGCTTCTTTCCACTATTGTGAAGGTGTGGGTGAAGTTAATTTGAGTTTGATAGACTGTGGAGGTGTATTGGGCTCTATCCAGATTTCGAGCTCAAAATTAAACTCTGACAGTGGAAATTGGTGAGGGAAAACAGTTGGAATGCACCGAGGGGATCTTAGGGAAGCTCTGTGGTCAGTTTGGGGAGGTCTCTCTAAAAAATTTTCAGCACTCCTCACATGGCCGTGCGAGGTGCTTTTTATAAAAATGGCTAAGGAGTGGTTGTCACGGCCAATTAGGGGGTGCATTGTGCTGCTTAGGTGGAGGGCAGAGAAACTCTACAATTTAATTTGGCTGAGCTGGCCTTTAGTTTTGATTTGGGTGAAGTTCCATGGGAGTGGCTCTCAGTTTTGAGCTTCTCCAGTGACTAGTCCGGCTGGCCATGACAGGGAGAGGTGGCTAGGTGCTCAGGGCATCCAGGGGAATCTGTCAAAGCAATTTAATGCAATGGGGTTTAGTTTTGGTAAGAGTACTTAAGCATGTGTATTTTTGGAAATAAGATCCATTAATTTGGAGGACTTTTGGTCCATGACTCACCTAGCTTGGGTTAGATGGGCTTCAGCTCAGTCTTAGGGTCTAACCAATGGCTAAGGTAGAGTTACTTTGATGACTTTGGGGTAGTTAGGCTATCTTTAATGCATGGGTTCAATGTGGGTCCAAGTGATCAAAGCTTGGGTTTGGGCTAGGTTAGCCATGTCTATTGACCCAATTAATTGATCAACATTGTGTAGATGATTTTTATGAAGATTTTTGGTGAAGGGGTTGAAGTGATTTTGAGTTCAATTGGTAGGTTAATTTAAGGGATTTTTGAAATTTGGCCAATTTGGGCATGTTGGATTAGACATGAGTCTAGGTTGAGCTAGACTTAGGATAAGTCCAAATTGAATGGTTCAAAGGATCAAGAGAGATGTTGTGAATATTTTTCATGAAGGGATAGAGTGGAAATTTTTGGGTTAAGGCCCTCAATTTGGTGGGATTTTAAGACATGGTCAATTTGGGGTAAATTTGGGGCTTTTTAGACTTAGGTTGAAATCAAATGAAATTGAGGCCTCACCAAGGCCAATTGAAGGTCAATTTTGATTTATGGGGATGTTATGAAGGTTTTTAACACAAATTGTGATAAATGGAGTAGGCCATGGGTTCAATTTGGTGGAACCCAATCATAGGGCCAAAATTGGATTTTTGGTTTAGCTCAAAATTAGGTTCAAATAATAGACCAATTGAGCTTGTATTTGGTCTATATTGGTCACATAAAGAGTGAATTTGAGTTTAGAATTAAAATTGGGGTAAATTGAGACCAATTGGATAGACATTTGAGGTAATTTGTGGAAAATATGGGTCTTTAAAGGGCAATTTGGGGGTTTTGGTCAAAGATGGTCAAATTGGCCAAATTGGGTCATGTGATAGTTGATAAAAATGAAATTGGGAATATTTGGGGGGTTTTGGGAATTTTTGGGATTTTTTGGAATTTTTGAAATTTTGGGGTAAGGAGGGGTATTTTGGTAATTTGGTCAATTTTGGTGATTTTGGGTAGTTTGGGTGTTTTGAAGGTGTTTGAAATGATTTTTGAACCAAGTTGGGTATTTTGGGTAGATTTGGAAATTTTGGCCAAATTTGGGGTCCCAAAGGTATCTAGGTAATTTGGGGGAATTTAGGGGCAAAATGTTAGGTTGGGTGTCTTGGTAGAGTTGGAGTGCCAACCACCATCAATAAGCCATGGACCAATGGAAACCCCATTTTAGGTTCTCTATGTAGTGATCTTAGCCAAACCCTAGCCCAGGGTTAATGGGTTTAGGGGACCACATACAGGAGTCTCCCAAAAATATCAAGGGACCAAAGCCTAGAAATTCTGGGTTTAGGGTAGTGAGTGATTGTGAGTGAGTGCCTTAGCCCTAGAACAACACCCAGGGTCAACCCTAAGGTCCAGCATTCCTAATAGGAGACTCATCTTGAGTTCCCCTATAATGAACCCACCTACTAAGTGCTAGAGGTTAGGACCAATAAGTGGAACATCAAGTTGAGTAAAGAGGAGTGTAGAATTTCTAATGGTGAGGGTGGTTTCCTTGTCTAATTTTCTAAGAATAGTCAATAGGAAAGTCCTATGGCTATACCTTATGCTAGTAAAGAGGAAAAACTAAACCTTAACCAAAAGTGAGGTCAACACATGCACAAAAAAGAGAGTCCAAATCTATGGATCTTTAGGTCGAGTGATTAAAGAACCTCCATCTGCCATGTTTGTTCCCTTGGATTTATTATGCTATTTTGAAGTAGAGGGAACATCAAAAAGCTTTTTAAACTCATTAATATCAAAATGCTTGGGATCTACCTTCCCTACTCTGATAAATTGATCAACGACAATCCATCCACCTTCTTCTAAATGCTCAACCTGAGTGTCTAGGAGTTCCTCTGTCATCTTCATGATGGCTATTTGCTCTGATAGTTCCATTGTAGCTCCACATCAACCATCCTCATTGTTGTCAGCTTTTCCTACTCTCAGTAATCTTGAGCTCGCACCTTAGACTTGGCAACTCTTTATCTTAAAGCCAAATAAGGCGATGTAATGAGATGCGTCAACACGTACCCGAGTAGCTGGAAATGTTCTCCTAGATGACACAGCTCTACGGGGACAAGATTTTCCATATGCTTCTCAAGGCCCGATGACCATAAGATACCTGCCATAGTGTACACATACTTAGTTTTTGTAAAATTTAAATGGAACCGGTCCCTTTCAATGTATATCAGCCCAAAACTGGAATACAAATTTATGTATACCTTTCGTGGTTTTTTTAGTAAGGGAGTCTAATAGTCTTTATTTTCTGCATATCCTTTGGGGATGATTAAAGAAAAGCCTTAGAGTTTGAAGCTAAAGCTTTGTCGTTCCTCCTACACCCAACCTCCTCAACCAGCTCAGAGCCCTTAGTAGAACTTTTCTCCAAATCCTCTGCTTCAACTAACTCAGACACTGCTAAGGGAGATTTTTGGCTTGCCTTACCTCACTTGGAGGGAGTAATGTAACCCGAAGTCAACAGTCATTACACCTCTTGTTGGAAAGGATGCTCAAAAGAATTGTCAGTCTCCTATTGAAACAAAGAGGAGTTAGCTCGTCTTGATGCAAACCAAGTGAATAGCCTAACTCCAACTGATCATATTTTCTTCTGAAAGTCAACGAAGTAGTAACTTTATTTTGAATGTCTACAGAGGTTTTGGAGAATGAATGAATTAAGCCTGGAAGTGTGTCCCTGTCGCATCACCCTGGAAGTGTGTCCCTGTCGCATCACCCTCCACCACTTCCTCATCAAAATCTCTTTAAGGGGAGACACCCGTTCTCTTCCTATTACGACTCCTTACTTGAGAGCTTGACAACCTTATCAACTCCCTCCTCTCTTCTGCCTCATAAGAGATAGCTCAAAGATCATAGGTCTTTGGGCCATATTGACTCAGGTTTACACTTAACTAATAGTTATTGGGTAAGTGTATTATACCATCGACAATTGCTTGCCCAGGATGATCGAATCAATAGACTCAATTTGAGGCAAAGCCCACTTCTTCTTCTAATATTGGCCTTCGGTAGGTCTGGTACCTTAAGAACCAAAACTTATAATCTTTCATCTTATTCTCCATGTCGATCAGGTGAAACTATTGAGTAGAGATGAAGACAATGTATATTTTCGGCTCTACTCTGAATGAAAACATGTGGGAGAATAACTCTTAGGACAAAAAAACTTCCATCCTGTGCATGTAGACCACATAGGCCATGAACACCGCAATAGAGTTTGGCTTAATCTAAGTCGGGATCACTCCACAGTAGTTGAGGATTGACTTAAGCTTTATGTAGAGGGGAAACCAAAGTCATCACTAAAATTGTTCTAAAAAAAATTAGATCATCACCTAAGTAGTCAGATGTCCGAGACTCGACATCCACCTACCGAAGAACAACAATCTTGTCATACACACAAATGTTGCATTGTATTTCCACATTCAATGTAATTAAGGTTGACCTCTCAGTCTCCTTCACCATAACAAACATGTGGGAGAATACTTAGACGCTTGAATGCCATGAAACTGATGGAAACTGATTCATAAGAGGAAAAAGTGAAAATTGAAAATATTAACTGAGTTTCCACTCAACCCTATATATATGGTATAAAGGGATTCAAAACACCTCACATCCATACATCGATTTTTGAAAAACACATCAAATCAGTACATCAATTTTTGAAAATTGAGAGTGCGCAATGATTAATTTTTTTTTTTAAATTGACAAAAGCCATGCTTTATTTATGAAAGACATTACTTTATAGTAGGGTCATCTGCCGCCTCAGGTAGTACCAAACCCTGAATTGCTAAACTAGAGTACAATGCACTCCCACCAAACTTGTATTTTTCTATCCCCTCTTCCTTTGACCATGCACGAGAGATTGAATTGGCTGCCTATACCTTCACCATCTCTCCCTGAAGACTCACCACTTCAGCCAAGAAGTTTTCCATACCCACGTACAGGATGGTCATCTCCACCCTAAAATTTTATTTTGCAGTCTTTATTTGAAGGCTAGCTGCTCGGACAAAAGAGTCCACAGCCTTGTCCATGCGGTGTGCCAATCACACTTGGGAGCCCCACCGACCGTCAATTTCTCAATTTAGGTCAGCATGAGGTGATGGATGGTTGGGCATTTCTTTAACTGGAGGAGGGGAAGAAGGTCTAACATGCTCCTCCAAAGTAGGAAGTGGCTCGTCCCCTCCGTGTTAGGAGTCGATGATCTCCATGGCTTCATTTGTAGCACCATAACGGGTCATTAGAGTGGATAAGAAAAATTGAACAAGGAATAAAAATTATCAATCAATTTATTTATCTTTGATGTATAGAGTCTCTCCCTAATAGGAAGAGGAGCACTACCGTAAATAGTTTTGCAAATCAAAGGCCGAGACAGAGGAATTTCTAGCAAAAGAACTTCCACGACCATCTTTGCAAGCTCTGATTTCATAGGTGGTGGTTGAGCTATTTGTTGACACAGTGGCTCTGGAGCTAACTCAAGCACATCAACAATTTGTATTCCCTACCTGCTCCTCACCTGCATAAGGCATAATGAGTCAGAAGATTCTGCAACATCCTTTACTCTCCATTTCTTGGACACCTCCTGTTTCATCAAACTAGACCCCTCAGGCCTAGTCCCTTAAGCCGGTCCTTTGGTGCCAATGGTTCGCCTCTCATCACCTGGCCTCCTCTCAGTCAACTGACCCTTGCTAACAATTTTCTTCTTTGGATCGAGACAAGAACTCTCCGGTTTCATCTTTTTCTCTCCCCCTGAAGGGCAACTCTTAGAATTAAGAAGCCAAAAGACCCTCATAAGTGATTCCTCATTCATAGGCATTATTAGAGTTTGTCATCCTCTTCCTTTATTACAAACAACTGAAGAGCAAGTTGATTCTGTGAATGAAGAAGGAAAGTGTTGATGAAACTCTATTTATAGGGAAAAACTGCTTTGAAATCTAGGGAGTACATATATTGGCAGTATTTGTAGTCATTAAATAAGTAATTATTTCATTTAATTTCCTTATTCTTATGAAAGTTGTCACTTTCAAAGAACTAACAGAATCGGGGAACTAAATATGTACAAAAAAAAGGTGGTTGCATGAATCTTGATGAGATTCAATGAATCAGACTAAGAGAGCATCAGAGGATTGAGCAATCTAGTGATGATCTGTCAAATCATAGGTCGACCGAATGAAAATTCATTTTAACCATAGAAAGCCACACATCTAGACCAATGACAACTTAACCAACACAATGGTATTGACAAGGTACATGTTCACTTAGTGGAACTCTCGCCTAACCTTCTGTGGAGATTCATTGCCCGAAGGAAGGTTGTTTATCAGATTAGGGTGATGCACCCTCTTCCTGATGGAATAACCCTTCTTGGGGATAACGAGTCTTCACAATGAACCCCCTCAAGAATGTCGACGAAGGAGCTGTCAGTCGGCCAAACGATTATAGCTAATCGAATGAAAGCCAAATGACAAGATCGAGCAGTTACAATTATGAAATGGTGTCAAGGACAGTTGCAATATGTAATGACACCAATAGCGGTTACAAGGATCCAAAAATGTCAACGTTGATTAGAAATATGTAAATGTGTAATGACTCATAAATATATTGTAACGTTTCCATTAAGTGAGGGACAATCATGTAATTTACTAAACCCTTCATATGATCTATAAATAGGAGTCAAATCCATAGAAAAGACAACTAAATCTAATCCAGGAAAACTTGTGTTATTTGTGCTCATTTTCACTTACTCTATTTCTCTCCTGTCTCTATGTCTCTCTTCCAACCAACTCTCTATCCCTTGGGCATGACCCAAAGGACAGTTTAGGATTCATCACAGTTAGTGCAAGTCTCAAAGTTATTAAATATATTTTAAGAAGAATATAATATATAAGTAGTTAATATTATATTAATCTCAAAATAAAATTTAAAATTTTGATATTTAATTTCATCAAAAAATTACGATCAAAATTTTTAATAAATTATTTGATGATATTGAATAATATTCATTTGAGAATTCACTATTGAAATTATTTAATGAAATGTCTCTTATGATCATTAATCTTTTTGATAAAGTAAATCTTCTTTAAAATCTCACTCAAATAATGACTCATATTTATTCTACCTTTTGTTCAACTCTATGCTAAACTTCCTTGAATATATTTTCCGTTTATGTTGAAAAATATTTTTCTATAGTAAATATGTTCTTGAAAAGCCAAGCTCTTTACTCAGGATTTACGCACCCAATGAAAGTATGGTGACAAATAAGATATGAAATAGGGCGAATTATAATTCTTAAAATTTGGTTCCATTGAAGATAACTTTAGTATTAATAAAGTTACTACTAGAATCTACCACATTTTAGGTATGTAGGAAGAGTTATATCATCAAAGCCCAGTTTTAAGAGGTTTCGTTATGGCCTTAGCTTGGTAGAACTGTTGAATCTGGCCAAACTCTTGGAGATGGCCAATAAACAGACTATCACTGAAGAGAATGTCATAAACTCTAGAACAAATTCAAATCATTAGATCCCAATTTTGACTCGGGCGCTCCTCCATTAGCTATTGCTGGAACTCTAAGGCGTAAAGGGCAAAAGCGGTGCGATAAGAATGAAAAAGAGAAGCTTGCAACGTAATCATGAGCACATAAATCTAGAGAAGTTAGTTATTGAACAATTATATCAACATAAATTGAATTTGCTTATTGCATTACAAAAGATTTCCTTGTTCTTATCGCAACACGACCGTCAAAAAGCATAGAAATCGAGGAACTTAATATGTAAACAAAAAAATATGTCAGCATGAATCTTGAAAAAATCTAACAGTTTGATGAGAAAATAGTAGCGATAGACGACCGATTGGCTATTATCTTCCTTGACTGAGTCAAAGAAATCCATCTGAGGGATCCGGGGCAAATTGATAGTCACTACCTTTTGCTCTATTTCCCCCTGAAACTTCGATCTCACCAGCCTGACCAAATGGTCTGGCTAAATTACAGACTGATCAATACTCCTTCTATACGGAAGGTCTCTCTGATGATATTATTAATCTCATACATATACAATGCTAAATTAGCCTTCATTATTTTAATAAAATAAGGGCATAAATGTAAACTCATGATACTACCCCACATGCCTCTAAATAGATGATCATTTATCAAATAAAGTTTACGCATTTCTTTTGTTCATTACTACGCTCTCACTTTCTCTCTCTTTCTCTTTTCTATTTTGCTCTATTCCTTAGGTGTGTTTTTTGGATTATTTCAAATTCAAAAAAGAATAAAGAGGATAAAGATAAATGAATTGAAGGTTTTGGTGGGATAAAAGGTAAAGGAAGATTTATTACATGCCACTCAATTCTTATGTTTTTACACTTCTAACACCTAAAATTTACTTTTCACATTTAAACAACCAAAATCTATCATATCATGTAAAAATATAACTATTTTGACTTTAATAAAATGAAATACATATTTTCATTCATAAGTAAGGTGACATATATTTAAAAATTGATATTTAGATGTTAGATATCTAAATACATAAGATATGAGTGGTATGTATGTAAATTATCTAAAAATAAAGTAAAGATTTTGTACATAATTTTTCTAAGATATAGTGAGAACTTGATTGCCTTTCTTAAGCTTTGATGTATTATAATGTGGAGTTGGGGTGCCCTCCTATGTTGGGTTGACGGTGCCTCCTTTGAATTTTTTTTTTTTTTGTACTTAGCGGCATAGCGCCCAAAAGATAGTGCTACTACAATCAATTTAGGTTCGGAAACTGAGAGCACGATACTCTAGTCTCTGGAAGGGAGAGCCATAATGTCCAAATGTAGCGCCCCACCACCGAGACTAGTAGCACCACAGTGTCCAGTCCAACGTTAGGACTTGAGAGACAACGCCGCAATGCCTTTAATGCAACGACCCTAGAGCCATATTGTAGTGCCTTGATGTCTATAACATATTTCAAGAAGTTCTTACTACTTTGTCATCTTTATCAGCCAAATTTTATGTTGTATTTTGATTTTTCTCCTGTTTTAAAAAAAGAAGAAGTGTTCTGAGGTGTTTCAAAGTGTGGAGAGACTTTAGTGTGGAGTAATTTTTATAAATCTCCTCATTTTCTTCATAGTGTATTTCTTGGTGTGGTGTAGCTACATGGTTATTCCCCATTTTTGGATCTTTTTCACATTAAATTATATGTTCATTGTGTTTTTCTTATGCATTTTTTTTAAAGTCTAGCTTCAAATCTCTCAAATCAGTTTATGCAATTTCATCTATCCCTTCCTCCTCCAACATGATAAATCATAAGCATTCACATCAAAAAAACAGTCCTCCACTTTTTTTTCTTTAGGTAATTAAAGACATGGTATTTAGTCTTAACATTGATAAACTTGTTGCCCATAATTATTTAATTAGTTCATTTTTTATTATGAGTGTTGGAAAATCATTCAAGAAGACGTGTATGAAGCGATTTTTGCTTCTATAATGTGTCTCATAGATTTCTTATTTGCTATTTTTGCCATTCTTCCTAAAGCATTAACCTTGAGTTTTTAAGAAAGTTTCGCTCAATAAGCTTCTGCATTGTGATTAATACAATCTTATCTAGAATAATTGCTATAAATTCATAACTCTTAGAAAAAAATTTCAATTCAAAATGACTTCATTTATTACTCTGATTAGTGACAATGCTTTGTTAGCCCAACATTTTTTAATGAAATTTATTTTAAAGTTAGAGTTTGCAATGATATTTTTCAAGTAGATATCCAAATGCCTCTTTATTTAGGAATTCCATTTTGAGCTAATAAAATTGTTTGGTTTAGTAATAATAAATCTTCCTTATCAACCAATCCATCATCAATTGTTAGTTATCGGATCTCATTAATAAATCATGTCTAAGGTCAATAAATCTCGAAGAAGGTTAAGCAAAATACCATTTTTTTTTTCATTTTATTTATCATTTTCTTTTAAACGTTTAACCATAAGCCTTCAAAAATGCTTTACACAATATCACTATTTCTTTCAAAGCTATATATGAGAATGATGCTATCGATACTGATTTTGTGGATTAGTTAATAATTTTTGTGAAAGGCTACAGACTATTTTTAAAGCATCTTATGATAATATTTACTTATTTGAAGACATATCGAATAATAAAAAAAGATGATTTACAACTTTTAAATTTCAACAAATAGAAGATAAACGAGTTTAATTTTCATAAAAAAACTTTACCATTTGACTGATTAAGATTTCTATTTTTTGATGATAAAATGATGTTTTTTTTTATTATTTATAACTATCTCGAGAAAGTCAACATTAGAATTTCTATATGAGTCATATAAATTTTTTTGTTAATCAAAGAAATACATTCCTTAGGAGTTCTTTGAGTGTTATGTCCCTTTAGTTGTTACAAGTGTTAAGATCCTCCAATTAAAGTCATATATAAACTAGTAGGACTTTATAATTAGTTCCTTTCATGTAGTACCCTAGGAAGTGAAATATTCATTGGATCAAATTGGAAGGAGGTATTCATTTCATTTGATCAATGGATTTAGGTTATTTAAAAAAGGCAAACTTGTGTGTGTTAAATATATTGGTAATAAATATTTTCTAGCCATAATCACTAGTCAAGTGAATTGACTAATTTGGAACCGACTCTATTATGCTAAAAATGAGACCAGGGATCTTATCTTCTGAGTTATATCGAAATGTAAAATTTCAACTTTAGAAGGATTATTAGATGATTAATAAAATTTTTTAGACAAATTTATTTCTTTTATCATCTTCTTAAGTATTTTTTTTTTAGATTATAATTAAAATACTTGGGAACTAGTTAATATCATTCCAAGGTGACTCTTATATTGTAAAGCACCTTCATGTATAGATAATGAACCATTACAATCTTGAAGTATTTTAATGATCAAAATTAACTTTGGAAAATTGAGTGATGGGATTATAATTTCTAAATATTAATTTTCCTTTTGTTTATGTTATAAGATATAATAATAACCCATTTATTTTTCATTCATTTGGAAGAAATTGCATTATATTTGATCTTCTATTGATCTTAGACCCAAGACCAAAGTTATTTTATCTTATTTTTACATTATTATTATTGATATAATGAAGAATTTTCCTTAACACATTAATTAATAATCCTAGTTGTTTCTATTTTCAATTCTTGAAGTCCTTCAGTTGGCTATATTAATGTTCTTTATAATAAGTGAGTAAATTTAAGGCAATTTGGGTAAGAATAACAACATATAATAAATAAATCAATCGAATTGGCCCTTTTATGTGGGGTAGTTCTCATGTGGAAACACAAATTGATAAAAGTTACTTTTTCTTAGTGAAATTTATGTCCATTAATTACATAATGGTTTCGTATCAATATACTAGATATTAATGTGTCAGATGTGAGTTATTGATGTGTAATCTCCAAAAAATGGTTTTGATTAGCACCGTCTTTTTTTTTATCCTCTTAAGGCCATTCATTTTTACCAGAATGGGGAAGATCTATCATTACAGGTGGATCAAGTCTTAATTATTTGTATTTTTGTGCTTTTTGAGAAGCTTGTCGACAATGCTTATGAGTTGTTAAAAATAAAAGCGCCACCTCAAGTTGTTGTCAAAACTATTGCAAAAGGTTTAAACTACATCACTCTTTCCCACTTTTCACTCCCATTTATCTTTCTACATCTTCCTTGCATTGATGTTAAGCTCTCGATTTGGTGCCCCTTCTTATGGTTATTATATGAAAATAAGGAAATTCAATAAGCCTTCACTAGGCCATATGCTTTGTACATGGTTACCATTTAGCTTATATTTAGAGGAAGGTTTACTCCCCAAAGCATATATATTAAAAGAGTCCCTCTTGGCCAATCAAGTTTCAAGAGCTAATCTTTGATGCTTTTATGCTTTATAATGCTTTCATCTTTCTCAATACCATTGAGTTGACCAAAGCACCCATTGAAATCAATGATATTCTTGAAAGCAATCATACAAAATTGTTCTCAAAGCACTCAATGATGAAGTCACTCAACTATCAAATCACTTCTAAAAATTTAAATACATACCACACTATTCTTATGTATTTATATATCTAATACTTAAAGTTTGCTATTTATATTTCACTTTTAAAAAGCTAGTAATGTTGGTATTCGTTTAGAGATACTAGAATTTGAAGAGTTATGTGAAAGTATAAAAGCTTACGTGTTAGATAAGTAAATAAATAAGAATTATGTTGTGTATGTAAATGCTCAAATCACTTAATGTACATGCAGATAAAGTTGCTTATATGTTGAGCCACATAAAGCACCTATAGATCAAGCTTCTAGCATGTTGGGTCGTTAGGTAGAAGTAGGCCGGTCACCTTGTATGGTACCATCTTATGTGTGATTTGAGCTCGTTAGCTAAGCCATTCCTTATGATGCTTCTTGGGTGCCAATCGTTGATATATGAAATTGAAAAATTTCTATTCTCTTATCACTCTCTTTATAGATTTTCTCCA
>NEWO01000313.1:311027-335262 GCA_003013225.1 Phalaenopsis aphrodite
TATATATATATATATATATATATATATATATATATATATATATATATATATATATATATATATATATATATATATATATATATATATATTGAAATGAGTTATTTTTGTAGTGCTGGGCATAACGAAAGCAATTTTACAAAAATGAATTTAATCGCAAATATCCACGCACACTACATATAAAAGACCTTAAATAAAGATCACTTCATGAACAACCTAATCTCTTAACCAGTATGCAAAAAATGGCTTTGCAACCAATAGAAAGAATGATGATATGAAATTCTTCACCTTTTAATCTTATGTATAGATTATAATATGATGAAATAAACTTAGGGTCCGTTTGGGGCAGCTTATAAGTGCGAACGGCGTTTTGAAAATATCGCCGTACCGTTTGGTTCGCGCGTTTCGCAAGCTTATCCCAAACTGCGTTTTGAGTTTTTACACTAAACACATCCGCAGGTCGACCCCTGCGGCCGGCCCGTAGGCCGCGTAACGCACAAGCTGCCCCAAACGGAATAATTTCGTTGGCATCAACCACTACACAAAAATATTAAAAAAAAGGGCAAAGACATATTTTAAATAATAATAATAAATGTATTAGAGAGAGATCGTCTAAAAGACTAGATAAAAAATAGTATTAAAAAATAGTACGAGTATGTCTCCGTCGCAACTGTTTAAAAATTCTCCCCCGAATCGCAGTTGGCACTCAGGAATAGCATCTTGCCACCATGAGACGAACCTGGCATGTTCCACATATTTCGTTTCGCTTTTAAAGCGCACATTCGTCACGATTAGGTTCTGATTTGATCGCCGGATAGTCGGTAGAATGGCTGCGGAAGCGGCGGAAGGGAGCGCAGAGTTGAAAAGAGGGGCGATCGTGGTTGGAATTGATGACAGCGAGCACAGTTTCTACGCGCTTCAATGGATCCTCAGCCGCTTCTTTTTCGGCGGGAGCAATGTTTCCCCTCTCGGCGCTGATTATAAGCTAATCGTCATCCATGCCAAACCCCTCCCCAGCTCGATAATCGGCATAGGAGGCCCAGGTATATTTTGTTTTAATACGGGTATTTTTATTTCATTTTATTTTGATAGTTTGTTTTCCTTCACAGTAAATCTTCCTCGCTATAGTTTTATCTGAGCGCTGCTATACTAATCTCCCTAATTTGTTTTATGTGAGGAGAACGCCTTCACAATTTTTGTAGTTGTATGAAAATGTATCTTTACACTGTGACGTAGTTTGATTGTCTCTTTTCTGTTGTCTGTTACTTTTGATCTGAATGAATTAAGTATTTGTTATTTTTTTTAACTGTGACGTAGTTTGATTGTCTCTTTACTGTTGTCTGTTACTTTTGATCTGAATGAATCAAGTATTAGTTTTTTTTTATTGATTTATGCTCTTTCTTGTTTAAAGAGTTATTGAGCTAATAAAGTCCTCAGTATCTTTTAGAGGCTAAATTTTTAAAAATAGGGAAACCCATGATCTATACCAATAAATGTACTCCCTACTTATCTGATCCTCGTCAATATATATATTATCATGTTGGACAATAAAAGCATGATTGTTTTCCCTTATTTATATATAACCCAATTCATATCTTATTTTCCTCTATCAATTACTTTTGTGAATCCAGCCTCAATTGGTTCCTTGTCTATTACCTGAACCTTGCCAATTTATTGCACGACGTGATCACGTAAGTGTCACTCAACTCTCAAGCGAATCAATGGAACACAAGCTTGCTAAATCTCTTTTCCCATCGTGCATATGTTAGCCACCTGGAACAATATCTGCTGAGTGCAAGACTCCCATATAATCTAATTATTAAACACACTTCAACTAAATATATCACTTGTCAAGAATAATGTGATATATAAAATATTAAATTCACATTTTAGAGTGCATTAACCTTATTTTTAGTAACTTATCAATCTCATTCCTGCAAACTCATGTGATCGCTATTAGAATTTCTTGAATGTGTATATCTTTTCTTGTGTAATTTGATATTTAGGAAGCTTTACAAATATTGCTTTTAATTGAAGACCAAACATGACTTATTTGAAGCCAATACTCTTGCCATATAAGGACTGAGAATGTGACACATGAGGTGTTAGTTGACCTACATGTCAGTGCTTCTAACTCCAAATTTATAGAAGATATGGATACTCAGTCATATTCACCCAACTGAATTTCATAACAAGTTTCATTTCTTGAAAGAGATGAACTAAAACTACACCACCCTATGATTATTTTATAAATAATTCTAGATTTTCTATTATTGCAAATCAACCTAGTCTGAATAAAATATATATGCATGAATATGCCTCTTAAAGGCATTATTTAAGTCCATGTAAGCTTCACCATAGAAAATCCATCTCAGCCATCTGGGGGACATGTAAATACGTCCCTTTGTCTTACCCATTCAAAATATTGATGTGAGTTTTTATTAATAGGGTCGTGATAGAAAACACATACTGTCAGATGATCATCTGGACGATTTTCACAGTTATAAGAACTTGAAGCTCATATAGCCCCCACTACAATCACACTGTCTGAGTAGAGGAGATCCATCAATGTACAAGCTAAGTATTATCCCAATATCTTGTAGGGTAATAGTCAGCTTGACCACATAAAGGTGAAATGTCTTGATATCACATACCCATCACTTTACAAAAGCGAGAAGTAAATGATGATTCAACTTGATGTAATGAAGGTGACCGATTAAATCTAAAAATACTAGCTGTAACCTCTCTTTGAATCAAGGATATGTAATTTGCCACTCCTTAGCCATGAACAAATGTGAAGCAACTTCTAAAATCATATCCTTTGAATTTAAGATATTAATAAATATTAGGCTATAAAATTGGCTACATTTTCTAAGATGAATGCTAATTCAAATCTACTGCATTAGAGTGTGTAGTTCGATGTGATCAACGTAATGCGACAATGCTAGAACGAACGAAAACCGGTGGGGGGCCATAGCGATCACTGATCCGTGTTCTAAGATGATGTCTTTATCGTTTTTCCATGATAACAGTGTGTAAAATATGTGTCAATAAACATATAAAATACAAACCCAAACTAAAAAATTTTATGTAGTTTCAAATAAATTACTGGACATCTATATGCAACAAAAATGGTAGTCTTAATTTAAGAGTTATCTTATTTATTTTATACCAAACAAAAAAAATAACATCGTCTCAAGCTAAATTAAAAATCGACTAAAACATATCAAGAAAAATAATTGAATTCAAGCTAAATTAAAAAAAGTGATCATTGAATTCAATGATAAATTGATGCACTCCGACAATGCTACAAAAAAATAGCTGCAGCTTATAGAAGAAGCTATACTATATTACTTCTCTTTTTGGCCACATTTCATCTAGATATGTGTGCATGCTGTTTATATGAAATGAAAAACACAATTAGAAAGTATTTTTAAAAATGAGCGGCTTAGATTTTTCAAATATAATCTATAATCTTAACATCCTAGTTAGATATATCTTGCTGAAGGAGCGGCTCAGATTTCAATTTAAGTTGTTAGACCACTAGTTAATAAAACAAACTGCAAGATATGATAGATAGAAGGATCGATAAATAGAGAAAGAAAAATAGAGAAAAATTTGACTTCATATGCCTCATAACATTCAAAACTCAACCAGCTAGTATAAATTGAAATCTTTAGTATAAACATAAAACTTAAAATTTAGGTGTAGATATATAAATTGAAACTTGTTTTCTACCTCTTGCACTCCCTGAAATGCCTGATAAATTCTGCTTAAATCAGTCTACAAAACAGCCCATTGAGTTATCATATTCAAACAACAAATTCTATTGCTCCATTTTCTTTACATAAGAGATTTTCATGCTTGCCATTTTGCCATATCAATGAATGATAAATTTTAAAGATGGATGTACAAGATTTAACAATGATTATTCTTGTAAAGGTGATGGATGAGAAGGGAGAAAGAAATTGTTACTTGTTTAATGATTTTAGGTAGGACTGAAGTGGAGCAGAGGAGAAAGTTGGGAATTTCTAATCATTGTACGTTTGTGTGCCGAAATCTGGTTGTTGCTTTCATAGGTGGTCTCGGGTATAAGTGAAGGAAAGAGATGGGAGTTTCGGGTCACTGTACGACGTTATTCAGTTGTGGCTTTCTCGATGGAGCAAAACAGAGGGAGAAAGACGAGTTTCAATGGTCTTTAGATGTTGCGATGTCATTGTTGCTTTCCGTGTGGTTGGAGGTCCGACAAATGGGGAGAATTCTGTCTTAGTCGGCTTCACACGAGAGAAGCCAGGTAGAGGTGGTGCGGTGTGGGAAGCAAATGCGATAATTGAAGGAAGGGATTTTCAGATTTTAGTGTTTATCTTAGTCAACTGAAATATCCAAATCAGTGGCGACTGAGCCATCTAGATCACTGTTTGCAAATGTGTTTCCGTTGATGCGACAATTTGGCCTTTTTTTAAAAAAATTATTTTGGAATCTATTTAATTTTTTTTAAAATGCTATTTTAAAAATCTTTCCTTTTCTAAATTGGTTTTTATACTTTGCTATCCATCTTTGTGCTGTGGGACAATGTTTTGGAGTTTTCATAAATTGTTTTGCTTATTTTCAAGTTAAATAATCAAAGGACAACTGAATATTATTACATTTTCAGAAGATTTAAATATATACCACACAATTCCTTTGTATATGTATATCTAACATTTAAATGTCAATTGTCATATACATGTCACCTTATCTATGCATGAAAAGGTGTATATCACCTTTTAGAAGTTAAAATGGAGGTATCTTTCATGTCATCTTAAAAATTTGGCCGGTGTAAATGTAAAAAATATAGTTTAGGCGTTAGATATGTAAATACATAGGAATTGGGTGGTATGCATGCAAATGCCATTTACAGTTATATCTTAAGAGCTATTCTTTTAGAATTGCAAGCATGTGTACAACACAACCTTGTAGATGCGATTGCCTTTGATGACCACAAAGTTGATTCGCGAAACGCCTTTAGAGCCTGGTAATGTATTTAGTAAATGCTATAAATCTTGAATTACTAATTCCTCTGAATAGTATGATTTATTAAATCCGAGATTTCAAGCAAAATTGCGAGACTCTAGTATTTACTAAAATCCTAAATTTAAAAATTGCATTTTTTTTTTATTTGGCAAGATTTAAGTGAAATTTAATTGAAATTCGTTAACAGAGTCCCTTATTTTATTTTTTTGACCAACCAAGAAAATAGTTGTTCTTCCAAGAATATTGTTTGCGCCCCTTTTTGTTTTTGAGAGACTCTTCATATTTTCTCCTTTCAGAACTTATTTCTCAAACAATTTCTACTCAGAAAGACCACGAGGAAAAGTAATAACAAAACTGGGAAAATATGAAGAAGAAAACAAAAGGAATAGATATGAAGATACATGGGTGGACCTACGTACTATTCAGGAAAGACAATTGACCCCCCTAAAATTTGAGAATTTATTAATAGAAGATACAATTTAATCTTATTTTCCATCTCTAAATTATTTTAATAGCCCTAATTGACCTGTAACAAATCGAGCTTGCTAAGACTAAAGCCTTAATTTATTATTCTACAGCTCATTTATCTCTTTAATTTATTAAATATTGAATTTAATTGAACCTAGCTTATTAATGTCTTAGACGACTATTAAACATATATAAATGTTAAACTTGATGATATAAAATTTTAATTTCTATTTAGAAGGATTTTACTATTTTCTTAAATTGTCATAAAAATAACTAATAGGGTGCACCCCCATTTCTAAATTTAAACGTCAATAATATCCTTTCACAAATCGATGCTGGACTAAATTCCACATTTTATTGTCTATAATTGTGAAATTTACATACATACCACTCAATTGCTATGTATTTACATTTCTAACTTCTATCCTTCAAATTTTACATACAAACGACCTTACTTATACATAAAAAAAAACTATTTAACTTGTTTGAAAATTAAAATAATGATATAAAAAAAATTAAAATAATGATATGTTTGATATGATATGAAAATTTTGGGTGGTATAAAAGTAAAAAGTGTAGTTATATGTTTGATATGTATATACATAAGAATTCAGTGGTACATATTTAAATGCACTTATATTTAAAAAAGAAAATTTTATTCATTTCTGCATGCTCTTAATATTTTAACTTTTATTATATTTGAGCTAACCAAGATAAAAAATAAAAATATGAGATAAAATTATAGTTAGTCTCAATGTATAAATTTCTTTATTAATTATTTTGCATACATTTATTGATTAGGTTTTTTAATAACTTTTTTGTATTTAGTTTCAAGTTTCACATTGAATTTACACTTTCATGAAATTATATTTAATATGAATATTTATATTAAAATATAAATTTATTTTTTCAATATATAAAAAATACCAAATAAATTAAAATGCTTGTAATATTATTTAATTTATCAATGATAATAAAATTCACGTTTTAGATTTGAATTATGTTCTATTTTTTAATTAATTTATTTTTATTATAAGCTCGTCCTTCCTGAAAAAAGAGGCTGGTCTCGCCCCTATGAAGACATCCTGTATGATAAACTTTGTAACATGAACTAAAGAAGATTAGTCCAAAGAAAATCAAACCGTATTCAGCCCAAGTAAATGTACGAGACAACTCTTATAGAAGGTCTTTGTATTTGAACCTGAGGACAAAATTAATTTTTTTTTGTTCTTTGTTAAAAGAGTCCTCTGATGATGACGTATGATTGCGAGCAATTATATTTTGGGGAATACACAAGAAGACTCTCATTAAAAAAAGATATGATTGTTTAATATAATCCAATAGAAATATGATGTCAAGTATATTTTCGCCATCTCCATAGGGGAAACTTCTTGGTGTCAGAACAAAGCTAAGCTATTAGGCAAATGATTGATCATCATAACATGACAGGTAATTCATCCCTCAACCAAAATTTTAAAAATCAGACTTGACTGATGCAACTAGTTCGATAGCGAAGCAGTTCCTGGGTCGGTTTTGGTTTAGCTAAAACCCACATCCCGCATTGGAACTCTTAGAAAACTGTCGAAAAAACCATTCAATTGATGAACTAAAGAATCAAAACCAGTTTCAAAGAATCGCCCAGCTCGATTTTATGCTGCTCACGATCTTTTCGTTCAGCTTTTTGACTTCCCATATTTTGGATAGGTGCAACGATAATTATAATATAAACCTATAAGCTATGTCTAGACTATAATTATAAAATAAGTTAGGATAGCTTATGTTATGGCCCAGAAGAGTTTCCTATCCAAACAACTCATGTTGTTTAAGCTCAACACAATTCCTTCATGAAACTCTTTGAGATGTGAGACAATGATTATTATAATTTTACCTACCAATTTAATAAAAATGATTATTATATAATTAATCTATTTAATATTTAAAACAAATCAATTTTTAATTTATTCTGTGATTTGTAAAATTTGTATAATATTTTTTTTTTGTGAAAAAATCTTAACTAAATATTATTTTTAGCAAAAAATATATATTTGTCTAAAAATAGAGTTTCTAAAATAAAATAAGATTATGAATATTAATAATGATACTTATTTTAATAATAATATTTTTCAAAAAAATTTATTATTGTGTTATATAAAGTATTAAAATATATGAAATTTTTACTCTTATCAAAAGAATTTGACAATTTATTTTTTTAAATCGTGCTAGATTACCATGTAAGCATATAAAACACATGCTTAGATAGTCGGGTTGGAGAATCGATGACACTTATCCTTGGGACATGCATAGATATGCAATAATATCTAAAGTATTTTACTCTTTTCAAAAGAATAAGCAATAGATATTGCAATATTATGCAATATTAATAATAGTATTTTTTAAAAAAAAATATTATTGTGTTATATAAAGTATTAAAATATATGAAAATTTTACTCTTATCAAAAGAATTTGACAATTTATTTTTTTAAATCGTGCTAGATTACCACGTAAGCATATAAAACACATGCTTAGATAGTCGAGTTGGAGAATCAATGACACTTATTCTTGGGACATGCATAGATATGCAATATTATCTAGAATAGTCCTGCGTGTGGAGGTCCTATTAATATTTTCGGGGGATATATCCATGCAAATATGATTGTTTTGAAATCGTTCCAAAAGCCATGCATGATAAAATACTCATATTAAAATCTTATAAATTTTATTCTTAAATTTTATTAGAGTAAATCTTTTAATTTGAATTTCCATAGAAAATGATTTCACCCTCAAGAGCCTAAGCATGTGCAAACACAGACAAACCACAATCAAGAAAGAGAAATTGGTACACACAACAATAAAATAAACAAACTAAATTATTAATGAAGAAAAACCGAGTACCGTTGGATCGATGACATATCCTAGAAAAAAGATAGTGAACTGGTTCCACATAATATATGCTCGATCCTAAATCTATACGACAAATAAAATTTGAATTATGGCACGGGACACGAATATTTTCTCTTGGCCCTCTAGACACGATGCCATGCATCAAATTCAATGGGACTCATGCTCATATTTTTTTTTAATACAAACTTTCCTAGGGACTCTAAAAAGACATTAGTCTAAAATAAAGAGTCAGTCCTGCAAGAAAATATTAGAGCATGCAACATAGACTGGCCCAAGTCTAGTGAGAAGAGAGCTAAGCAATGCTTGTAAAAAATGTGTTAGTTTAATTTAATAATTAAGCTCATCCCTATTGGATCAGACTCTCTACATGATGAAAACCCTAATATGCTAGTATGCATGTCCAAACTCGGTAAACTTACAAAAACAACACAAAAACATTATGACTAGCGCACAAACCATAATAAAATCCTAGCGTATGAAAAATCTTAACTGTATCCTATCCCTAGTTCTAAATAATCATCTACAGAGTGTTGCCTAAATATACGTTTAAGTGACAATTGTGTAGTTCAGGGTTGTCGGCTTTTTCCGTAGGATCTTGACGGGGTCACTTAGCTGGCTCCAAGCCTAATCTGAATGAGCTAACACTTTTCACGTTAAGTGATCATTGTTAATTGAGATCTATGCTTAAAACCATTTATGAGGTCCGACAGTAATATGATAATTTAAATTACGTGGTTGGATCAACCACCAGTAATTCTCATTTTTTTATTACCACTACAAGTCATATTAGGATTAAACTAATGTCCTACCACTAACGTGTTGACTTATGCAACCTAGACCTATATGAGGAAAAATAATTATTTCTCTTGGATAAAGCGAAATGCATGGTACATGAAAATGCACAATATGTAAAATCGTGTGCGCATGGGACTAAACCCTAAAAGGCACAAACGCAAAAATAGTATGCAATGACATGCCACAAATGCACATAAATGTGTGATAGCACAGAGGAGGCATGCAACAAATGCAATTAAAACATACAACACGATATGTGTGAAATGAAATGCAAGACATGAATTAGAAGATTTGACACATGCAAAATGCAAAATGTGAAGGCAAACAAATGCAGCATACAAATCAGAGGGACGATGTTGCAACGTCGTGGAGGCGCAAATGCAAAATTGCGCCCCTCTAATTTGGAGGCAATAGACAGTGGCGCTGCGGTGGCACTATGCGGCACCTGGGCACCATCCCCTTTGATCCTCAGGCCAAAACAACGATTGTGTTGTCACACAAAGCCCTAATTCAAGCATTTACTCTTAAGTAGTCGTTGGGCTTCGACGACTACACTAATGCCTCACCAGATAGTTTTAGGGTTTCGAACGGGACGATAGAAAAGTAACTTATGGTATCTTTGTTAGTAATATCGTGGCCACCATATGCCCGACTAGTTTAGTCGACAAAATGTAAATCGCCACCTCTACAAAGAGGTGCAACAAACAATCCGGGGATATAAATCCCAAAACTTGTCATCTTGAAAGGTATGAGCTTGCACTGTTTCAACCTTGCAGACCTCGCTTATCAAACAAGTTGACGGGATGTGCGACTGCCATCCCTAAAAATGGATGTAACCAATAACCTATGGTCGGAACTCGGCGTCTAGATCCTACACAGTATTATACTTGCAACGGCTCCACAAAAGTGGTGAAAATGACTAGACAACCAAATACCAATGGTTGTTGCACAACAGCAAATGCGGTGCATCGACTATGCATCATCGAGAAAGAAATTCTCGAGTAAGTCGTGACCCCAAGGGCTATAGCTACAACCCTACGATTCTGTCAGCAAAGCTATGACACTGGGCCGAAATTGCCAAAGCCCAAGTTTGCAACATTGAAAATAGTGTCACGACTCTCGGCTCTATAGGGCTGAAAGCGCTGTGCTTGGATGCTGAGATTAGCATCGTGAATCTCAACTAAACAAACACTAGTTTTGATGAGGCCACGGTGCTGAAGGCAATGTCGCGGACTTGCGACAAAAGGTTGGTTATGGTTCCATGGCACTAATAGGCATCGTTGCGATGTGGTACCAACCTGCTAAGGATGGCGTTGGGGAATCACAAGGCAATGTTGTGGCGCTATCCTCGTGTTGAATGGCAGTTCCTTAGCTCTAAGAAGTAGAGTTGTAGCTTTGGCTCAAAATACAAGGGTTAGCGTTGTGGCGCCAAGGCTAAATCAGAGGGATTGAAACCACTTAGTCGTTCAAAATGGGGGGAACAGGGAAGCTCTTAATCTAGAGGTCTTTCTCTATCAACAACCTAAACCTATCATTTGACTTAAAGCCTAGTGGACTCTAAAAAAATGGAAGTGCATGGGAACTAAGAAATTTCACCTACACGATGAGGTTGAAGAAGTTCCTCTTGTATGAAAAATATAAAGCTCCTTTTACGCTTTGCGCGATCGCTTCAATTTCGCGGGGGCTGACCAATCTCGTTGAAGGGGAGGAAGGTGGAGGAAAGTAAGGGAAAACTCTAAGAGACTCTCGGATTGCACTACAAGGTTGAATGGGAGGTTCAAAAACCAATAAAGTCAACCTTGAGGGCAACCAAAAGCTGCCCCTTTTATGGGGGAAAATTTGGTGCGGTACTAGAGTGCTAATGATGTGGAAAGTATCATATCACTCATCAATCAAACATTACCGCCATATATCGACAGGTATGGATATTTATAGTCTAGTGTAGCACTGCAACACTGTTGATATGACAAATACCACGTTAGTCGACATGATAGCGATCGTGCCATGATCTAATGACACGTCATGCGGGATAGCATGGCCTTTGAGTGCTAGTATTGAGTGTTGATTTGCCAGTGACATCGTCGATACCACGTCAGTCGACAGGATAAAGTTCTTTCCACGGGTGTTGAATCATATTAGCGTAACACCACGACGCTGGACTAGTTGCGTTTCGGCGCTGCTGACGTGGCTCTGACATCCATCTAATCACTTGACACCCTCAGGCGTTGAAGTTGACTTTGGAATGTCATGTGTCGCGTTGCAGAACTGACATGTGCTGCTACCTTACAATCGACGTCGCGGATCTGCCTTGTGGAATTGCTACCCTTTAAGAAATTAACAATTGTCATTGGTATGACACTGTGGCATTTGTGACTTATCAAATTCTACGTTAGCCAACAACTGAATGTTGTCATCGTGCCTTGACTTGTACAGATGTTTGTCACTTAGTGTGGCCCTTGGGCTCTGGTCAACAGTGTTGTGAGGTTACTGACGCCAACATGATAACAATCATGTTATGATTTGCTGACATATGTCATGCAGGATAACATGGTGCCTAGTCATTGGTACAGAGTGTCGCAGTGCCAGTGATGTGGTAGGTTCCATGCCGACTGATAGGATAAAGTTCTTTCCTGGAGGTGCTGACACATATGAGCATGGTGCCGAACACTTTTTCAAGGAACTCGAGTCTATGTGCGTGGCACCAAACGATTTTTCAAGGAATTCAAGCCTATGTTCGATCCCGAAGTGTTTTTTTTTAAGAGGTGGCTCCAAAATAAGTCAAAAATGACACCAACAAAAATTATTTGTTAACTTAGATTCGTGGCTCATGTAGCCTTATTTAAATAGCCAAAACTTCACATCTAACCTTGATTGATTCATGATGGCTTCATCTTGGTTGGTGAAGGTTTGTCAACCAATACCCTAACTTTAGCCTATTTATCTATGTTAAACGAGCATTGGTTATGTGGACATCCAACAAGTGTTATTCATCCAAGGTTGTAAGAAATGGTGAAGCCTCAGGGTGGCTGGGGGAGGTACTCGCCACTCATAGATATTTACTAAAATCTTTAATATCATATAATGCGCTAAAAATTATGCCCCGTTTAACTTAAATACTTAATAAAAATTTAATTTTTATTTAATAATCATATTTGTTATAATTTTAAAAAAATTGAGAGAAGAATTGTTTTTATTTAATCCCTCGCGACCTCTCAATTTTTTATTTTGTCACATTTTCTTATAAATTTTGGTGTCACCACTAACTTTTAGTTTATCCTTTCCATATTGGCCAATCAAATTTTGATGATGTACATTCAAAGTTCTGGCTAACCAACATAAAGATATACTATCCATCAAGCTATATTTTAATTTGTTTCACCAGTATTGAATCATGGCAAGCATCATGAGCATAATAGCTCTCGGTGTTTACGAGCTTGCTATATGGCTTGCAAGCTAAAAATGTGAGATTGTTGGTCATTAACAAGATGATAACAACTCATTTGCAAACTGGTTTTGTGAGGTCCAAATGATATTGTAGCAAATGCTCATAAGCTCGCTAAAAACTCCATGAGATTGCCATGATTGTGCACATTTCCAATGCCATTAGTGTCAATGAGAGCTCGATGAGCTAGGTTGGTGGGATCTTTATGACATCCATGTACGTTGATGGGCATTCAATTAGCTTTTGTATTTTTAAATATTTTTACTCCTTCGGTTGAGTTTTTTATTGAGGATAATGAGCTTGCATTGATAATGTTGATTGGTCTTGACCTGTATTTACAATGTGCTAGCAATGGCATAGTGCCGTGGGGGCAATCTACAGCATTAGGATTGAGTTGTTTAAAACTTTTCAACATATTCATAGTAATGCATGGTTTCACAAATTCCTTGCATTCATATCTGGTTGTTTAGAGATCATTTTGTATTTTGTATTTTTTTTTGCTTTTATTTCAAGAACTTGTTTGTTTGGTTAATTTTTTTCATGTTTCTATTTTTTGTTTTGAAAAACAAACTAGCTTTATTTTAAAAACACTCAAAATATCTAAAAGTTGTTTTGAGTATTTTTGAAAAAGCTAAACATGCTATAACATACCAAACATATTTTATTTCAAGTAAAAAAAAAAAAGCTAAATAAAATAAAATAAAAAATTTAAAATCAAAAGGGATCCCACATGGCCTCTTAGTTTATGGAAATCAAACACATAAATTTCCTGCTATGATGAAATCCGACATGACTTCAATCTAGCCATTAATGTCTACATTATTGAAAAGCCTATCATAAATTACTTGAGATTGGTGTGCTATAATAACTTTGTTTGCAGAAGGGTTGTTGTCTTAACTTGTGTTGTTGAAGGTGTTTATAACTGCTGAATAATAATGGGCGTTAATGTTTACAGAACAAAACAAACTATTGTCAGTATTTTTCAAAATAACAAACTTATGCTATTTAGTTAAATTAGCAATGTTATAGTTTTAGTCAAGGGGTATGCTACAAAAATTTGTAAATTGACATACTCATTTGTCTGGATATAATTGCTCTTAACTGCAAATATATATTCGTATTGGATCACATTTATTTTTCATATTTATTTATGTTTTGATTTGAAATAAAATATATTTGGTTGCAATGACTGCTTTTAAAAACACTCCAAGCAGCTTGTGTGTTTTGAATGTTTTCTAAAAAAAGTTGATTTTTTTAAAAAATATAGGAAATAAAAACATGTAAAACATACAGTAAACAAACATGTTTTTAGAACAAAAGAAAAAAACTAAAATAAAAATAGAAAAAAAAAAGTAAAGAAAAACGGGCCCCAATATTTCTGAGATAGAATGTTCGACAAGGTGTGTCTTTCTTATCATTATTATTATGAATGCAGGAGTTGCTGATGTCCTTCCTTATGTAGAGCTAGATTTGAAGAGAATTGCTACTGAGGTGATTGAGAAGGCTAGAAAGCTTTGTGTTGCTAACTTGGTATGATTTTGAGTTCTATCCAGATAAAGTTAAGTGTATTCTAATGTTTGATTAATCATTTTAGGCCCATAGAACAGTGTTCATTGAATATGCTTAAGTACACTTTCAATTTACTCCCTTAGTTTGAAGTTAATCAAGTCAAAGGATCATTTGCAAATCACTATTGCATGGAAAGACAGTAAAATCTACTTAAAGGGACTGTTTTGGATAAATAAAACATGTTTGGTTGTTTGATTAAAATATGGTTATTTTTAAAATGAGCTACATGACATAAGTTACAGATACGAGGACTTGGAGCGTTAGAAGAAATCTACAAATTAGGCTTGCTAATTATATTTTTTGAGTGTTGATTCTCTTTGTTAACATTACTCTGATAATACCCTTATTTGCAAAGGTAAGAGATGTTATATTTGAAGTGGCGGAAGGAGATGCAAGGAATATTCTCTGTGATGCTGTGGAAAAGTTTAATGCAGACGTGCTTGTTGTGGGAAGCCATGGCTACGGAGCAATAAAAAGGTTTGTTGACTTCCTAAACAATTCTTTTGTTCAAAATGATGAATAATCTTTGATTTGGTTATATGCATGAAATTAAGTTACAATCAATTTTTTTTTGTTTTTTAAAACATGAAAACTAAAAGCTTTGATTTCTTGGATTTGTTTCCCTATCTACATTTGCAGAGTGAGGATAAATTAAGCAAATAGATTAAAGATTAGGTTTTAAACATGCTAAAGCTATTTGGTCGGCCAAAAAGATAATTGCAATATTAAACTTGAGTAGAGATTAATTATATTAATTCCTCATGATTTCGTCATTCAATAAACAGACTAATAGTAACTATAAATTGTTTGGGTTATTTAATCATTAATTTATTCTTCTGTATTTTGAATTAGTCTATTTAAATGAATGATTAATATCATACTTTGTACTAGTAAGATGCGTTTAAGACAATTAACTAAGATTTCTCAAAATAATTTTACAAATTAAGGAAAATAGTCATTTACGAATTAATTTATATACTACTATTCTAATTGAGTATAAACTTTTTCATAATTATATAAATGAAATTATGCTAATAATAACTTAATTGATTATCTTAAGGCAATTATTTAGTACTAGAAAATAAAATTCAAATCTGGTATAGTGTGATCATTATTTTCTAATTGTTGATTATTAATAAATTAATATAATTATATATTAATGAATAAATAATTTAATCATTCAAATTAATGAGAAATTATGGATTGTTATAAACTAATTAAGTATAAAAAACTTTCATTAGTATTTTTAGAAAATAACTCAACTAATTATTTGTTAAAAATATGTTTAGTAAATTATTTAAATAATCATTAATCGATTAATTATGGTAGTTAATGATATTAATTTCTCTTCATATATTTGATTATCTAATAATTTGGCTTATTAATTAGACTAATAATTTGTAAAATTATTCACGGGATATTATAGTTAATTAAGTTGATTAAAATATTATATTATTCAACTACAATGGAACATACTTGCTTAAGTTATGGTTATGAGATCATTTAGCTTGTTGAGAGAATGCCTAAAGGACAAGCTGGGATGAATGAGATCATGTTGAGAGAAGCCTTGAAAGGTTTAGCATATTGCTGACATAAATCTATTGAAGCTAAGAGGAATTGGGGAGGCTAAAAATAAGTCGAGAATTTTTCAGGAAGCCCAATCCAAATGTGTATCTTTTGCTGTGAAGATTGATGTTTTGTGTTTATGATGTAACCTGGCTCCAACCATAAAAAGTCAACGCCACCTGCTTGTAACTTCCACAAGTTTTATTCATGGTCTCTTGTAACAAGCATTCCTGCTACTTTATTGTAACCAATAATCCATGTCTTTATAAAATGATGTGAGAGAATTTGGAATCAATTGAGAATCCAAAAAATTTAGAAACTAGAGATCTTTGAGGGAGACTGGTGTAAGAACAACTAGAGAGGGCATTTAATTATATTTTCTTTTTCTATTTTCTTTATGTTGTCTGAATCTCTTTATTTAATGAAACTTTGATCTTGGTCTCAAAATAGAATCTAGATTTTCATTCTATTTCACTTGCTCTATGTGTTGGATATTTTTTGGTGTCTTGTGGGTATTTTTAATGAAGTTTGGCATTGGAGCTTGGGTTAGGAAGAACTCTATAGATGCATCACATACTGATGAAATTTGTGAAAGATGATGAAGAATAGATGAAAATGCAAAAGTTGGATGGTTAATATCCTCTATATGATAATATCATCATCCTTTGCAAGCATCTTTTTAAAAAACATTTAAGGCTTATGCCTCAAGGTGTGCCTCGAACCGCGGCACACATAAATAGCCTTGAGGTTTAAGCCTCAATATCACTAGAGGCATACGTCTTTTTCGTTTGAGGTGTATGCTTTGAGTTGTTTTAAATTATATTGGATTTGAGATTAATTGATATTAATAAGAAAATTGTGGTGAATGAAAAATCTTTTAAATTTATAAATGAGGTAGATTAGATGATTATAAAATGATGATTATTTTGAAGATGATGAAAGCATGGCTGAGACCACTATGAGTCTTTAACCTCATGAAATATTTAAAATTAACTGAATGTTTACCTAAAATTACATTTCAAATTATTATTTTATATCCATGCTTTATGTCATATTTATGAATTGCTTTAAATTTTTTTAGTTTTTTTTCTTTCTATTTTGAAGATTCTACCTAGAGGCTTACGCTTGGCCTTGCTAAAGCAAAATGCCTCAGTTCCCAATTTCACATTTATAAACTTTGTTTGCAAGCTTAATTTTAGATAAACTTATAATATCTTTTTCTATTGTTGCATATTTTATTTTTAAGAATATAATTTTATGTTGTTATGTTGAAATTGTAATGTTGTATTGCATGAAGTGGTTTAATTATTCTATGCAAAGGTGGCCACAACGACAAGCTTATACTAGTTAACTTAAGCACATGCAACTCAAAAAATGACCAAGATGAAATTCCAATTTATTGTATTCAAAAGTTTATTCTTGAAGCATTTGTTAGATTTTACCAAGTGACTTTTTCATTCTTCAAGCTTCATTGAAGCATGATGTTGCATTTTGTTCACTTTGAGCTTCGAATTGCCAACCTTTTATGATGCAATTTTATTTTCTTAATGTATTAATCAAGGTATTAGCTATATTTAAATAAGGATGGCTATAAAGAAAGAAGAATTAATGAATGAATTTTGAGTTGTTCTTTTTTAAGGAGGCTTGGTGGGTAACTTGGAAATTTATTTGATGGTCATTCTAACCAGTTTTTGACTATAATTTGTTTAGCATCTTTATTTTTGGCTATGTATTTTTGTTTTGTTTCTATTTTTAGCATCTCCATAACTCTCTCTCATGATTTGGAATTTCTCTTTAAATTGCTTCTGCATCCGCTCTCAATTCAACCCAAATCAGTCACCTTGTCTTTCAAACCACCGGTACACATATAATAAATTTTTGAAAATTCCAATTCCTTTTTTCTAACATCTTACTGACCTCCGTAAGTGTTCTGAACCCAAACTACATCATTAACTTCTTTTTCATTCTGACATACCATAAAAGAATAGCCACCTCCATTAAATTAATAAACAAATTACCCACCAATCCATTTTTTAATATGATGAAATTTATGCAAGATTATAAAGAAGAGAAAGAAATGTTAAAGTTCGACAATTTTCCTCCAAATAATAACATTACCAATTCAAGCAATGCTCAATTTTAACTAAAGTTATAGTACTTTTATGTTATTGTTGTGCTTCTTTACTTTTAAGAATATAATTATATGGTTTTATGTCGAGACCATAGTTGTGTGTTAGGTGAGGAAGTTGTTTAATATGTTCAATTCAAGCAAGTGCATTACATGACAACTCAAGCATTTTGACAATTCAAACCCACTCTCTTTTATAATCCTTACAACATAAGCTCTCAAATTTTCTATGCTTTGGGAAGTTTTGTTTTTTTTTGTCATTGTACATTTTTCTTTTTTCTATTTCTCACTTAAACTCTATACATAGAGTTGATGGTATCCAAAATAGATTTCTTGATTTCTAAATTTAAAAAAAATTTAAATCATTCAATAATAAATCTTATTGAAAACTAAAATAACTGAAGAGTTTAATTCATCCATTTTATTCACATTAGAACTTGATAAAGAATCATTTAAAATTAAAAAAACTATAATTCCAAATTAATTCTACATAAAAAACTAAAATTGCATTTATTTTGAAAAAATTAAAATTTATCTTATAAGAAATAGGTGATGCATTGCAAGAGAAAAACCAGAAGTAAAACTCCATTACAAGTGCGAGTTTCTGAAATCTTGATCTTAACAATATTTAGCCTTAAATTCAGGTTCTAATACTAATTGAGAGACAGTCATATACTCCTTTAATACCAATCGAGGTATTTTGGGCATATTTTGAAAATCTTCAGATTCAAAACCTCACAAAAAAAACACAAATTAAATCAATAAATTAAACACATAAATATAAAAATATAAGAAACATAATACCCAAGAAGTGAATAATTAATTCACATGAGGGTGCACATATTTAACATAGTAAAATTAATTACACTCAAGATTCTTAGGAGGCATACTTCTAACCACTTGATTTAATCTTCTAAGCTTTCGTACAAATGAACTAAGCTATTTTCTGAATGATTAAGAAAGTGTGTCTGCGAATATTAAAGTCAATAGGAATTGATAAATAAACTATAATGGCTAAAAATATTAAATAATTGTGCATGAAACCAAAAATATCCACACAAAAGGCTAATTATGTTGATTTAATAATATAATGCTAGATGTGAGAGCATTTGGCTAATAAACGTACTGTAAAAGTTTTACACTTAACATGTTGGCATAATTTATTATCATAAGGATCAACACAGGAACATTCAAGCATAAGCAGGATTAAAATAAATTTTCTATGAAGTAAATCCAACACCATAAATAAACATTGCATAATAAAAATTATTACATAGTTCAACACCCACATATACCCAATCCTAATCCTCACTTGGATTAGGTGCCGCTAATCGTGTTGATCCTGATGTGTGGTTCACTTTTAATTTGATAATTACAAACTTTTTATAGTGTCATTTAATATAGTTGGTTAAGTGTTAATATATGTTTTAGGTTGCTCATACATTAGCAACCGGCTTTTAGATGACATGGCATACCATGTCAGCTTGGACTTTTACTTGGGAATGAACACTAAAGGAACCAAGCAGAGTCAATTGTAAAGTAATGTTTAGTTCGTTCCAAGTCTAGTGTTTTGATCTTAATGTCATTGTAAAATATTTTTAATTTAAGTTTATATCTCTTCCTAATATGGCACTCTCTTGTATATGTTTCTATCTATATCACAATCATTTTTTATTTTGGACACTTATATTTTAGTTTTCGATAAGTATAATAGGATAAAATTTTTTTTGTAACACTTTCATTAATGTGATAATTCATTCAACACCATTATATATATGTATTGTTATTTTTGTAGAACTGGTTTAGTTGATTAAAACTGGTAATTACTTCTTAGTAATATGTCAATATTTTTGCTCACAACTTAAATTGCACGCACCTAAAACATTACATCCATTATCGTTTCTGCCCATAGAATTTTGTCAGTTATTATTATAATCTATAAGCTTCTACACGTTTCTTTCTTTAGTGCTTTATTTTCTTTCAATAATAAGTTAAACCTTACGAGTAAAGTGCCAAAAAAGTTCCCCTACCTTTTATATGTGGCCATTTTAGTCCACTCTATAAAAGTATGGGGATCATTTCAACCCCTATTAAAAGAGTCCGGGGACTAGTTTGACAATTTTATAGACTAAGATTAAAATGCAAAAGATTAAGGGACTATTTTGACAGTTTTCTCTAAATTTTATCTTTATAAAATTCAAGGCCTTGCTTTGTTTGCCAAGTTTAGGCTACATCTTATCTTATAAGACACATTGCACATTTCTTAATCTTGCAACTATTGAGATATTAATTTTAAGTATCCAAAGGGAATGAAATTTCAGAAGATTTATTTACATACCATTCAATTCCTTTGCATTTACATACCTAACACATAAATCTCAGTTTTTACATATATGCTTTCACGGCCCGACATGGTGCGTAGAATTAACTAAGGCGGGTACTGCGGTTGGATGGTATTAGCATATAACTAACTATCCAAATTTCAAAATATATAAAAGAGCCGCTAATAATCCACAGGAACAGTAAGAAAATTTAAATCTTCCAATAGTAACAGAAAATCTGTAAGTAAAATCTCAATCCATAGGACCATGCATGTCTATCCAAAAAACACTGTACAAAAAGAAATTACAAACATATCATAAAAATAAATAACCGCACACTTTGCTTAGCTTGCTTGCCACACTTACACTTTCACCTCTCAATTCTAGGCTTAAATGTGCTTCAACCTAATTTAGAGTTAAACATTAACATTTTATTAAATATTAAATCCTAATAAAGTTAATTAAACTTTAATTTAAAACATGCTTTATTTTTTAAAATTATCCATCTTCTTCCTCAAATCTAAAGAATCAACTATCATTCTTCCTCGCTTCCTAACAATAATAAAGTTTAATAAATCAATTAATTTAGCTAATTACTTCATTAATTTCATTAATAACATAAGGTTTAACATTTACCTTATATGCTTTTAGGTCGATCTACTCCCTTACCCGTTCGCTTCACAAACTTCCTTTCCTTCGAAGCCGAAATCATTGTATTAAAGTCTAGATTAAATTGACATTGCATTTATTCACTCACACACCCTACAAAATCATTAATTAGCTTATTAAAAAACTCTTAACATACCATAAAATCTTTTGGTTGCCCGCAACTCTTTCCACTTCCCTCACATGAAGTTTGCGCCACCTCTTTCCCTATACACACACACACACACATATATAACTTAATAACATAATTTATTAAAACAAATTATAAAACTCACCTTACTCGGCTATCTACTCCACTTGAACTCACACACGCAAGCTTTCGCTCCTTTCCTCCCTTTTACGAGACCATAGCGCTCATTCGTCTTCCTGTACGCTAGCACGACACTAAGGTTTCCTTCCTCCTTTGATCTCAAAACACACACAGTGCTGAGTCATTCGACCTCCCCCTCCCTCCACGCGCACAACTAGAGAACGACGTTGAATCAGGTACGATAAGTATCACATTGCAAGGAAAACCCGCACGAAGCCAAACTCCTTCCTCTTTCCTTCGACTAGGGTTCAACACGACAGAGACGTCACACACGAGGCTTCTTCACGATGCTTCGGTTCCTCGTCATCCTTTCCTCCTCGTTCTCGGATACGACAATTTCTCCTTACTCGTTCTCACCGGATACGAGTAAATTAGAAGTGGTAAAGGCTGCGATCTAATCCCTTTCCAAGATATGGCTTTCAAAATCAATGCCTATTTTTTAATAATAGTAATAATAATAATATAATTCTTATTTGAAAATTCAGTTCTTATTACCCTCCCTCCATAAAAAAATTTAGTCCTTGAAATTTGAAAATATTAAATGCAGCAACAAAAATACATCAATTGAAAAGCTATGGATAGTTTTCTTGCATCTCAGAAGCTTTCTCTCAAATGACATCCTTCTCCGACCAATGCTTCCATAAAATATTTACAGATGGGATCTCTCTATTTTGCAACTTCTTTACATTAGAATTTAGTATCCTTTCATGCTCAATATAATCAAATTTGGTCGAATATCAATAGAACCTGTTATTATCCTACTAGATTCATATGTAATATACTTTCTGAGTGAAGATGTTCTGTAAGCCACCTTTTCAATTCTCTCGACAATCTCAAATGGACCGACAAATATGAGGCTCAATTTTCTTGCATTCCCACAACTTTGCACACCCTTCAATGGACTAACATTGATAAAAATACTCTCTAACATCAAACTCGATAGGTTTGTGCTTAGCATCGTAATATTTTCTGTCTATCTTTTACTATCTTTGGTCTGTCTCTGATCAGTTTAATCTTCACAGTAGCATTATCAACCAAATTAGCTCCAATGATCTTTCTTTCACTTTTTTCAACCCAAATTAGAGGTGTCCCGAGCATTTGTACATACAAGGCTTCATATGGAGCCATCCCGATGCTGGCCGGGTAACTGCTATTATAAGCAAACTTTACTAAAGGTATATGAGATTCCCAACCTCCACCAAAGTGAAGATTACTTAACCTTTGTAGATCCTCCAAGGTCTGAATAATCACCTCTGATTAACCGTCTATCTAAGGGTGAAAGGCTATGTTGAAAGTCAATCAGGTGCCCAAAACTTCCTGAACTTACTTCCACAATCTAAAAGTAAAATTGTCATCTCTGTCGGAGATAATAGACTTCGACATTCCATGCAACATCACAATTTGATCCACATATAATTTGGCTAGCTTCTCAATTGATTCTGCTGTCTAATAAGTAAAAAATGGGCAAACGGTGTCAGTCTATCGGCAATTACCCATATAGCATCATGACCCTGACGAGATCTAGGCAAGCCAATCACAAAATCCATCGCAATATCTTCCCATTTTCACTATGGAATCGGTAAAGGTTGCAGCTGACCTACAGAACGTTGAAGCTCTACCTTCACTAGCTGACATGAAGGACACTTGACCACAAATTCTGCCACATTTCTCTTTAATCCTGGCCACCAAAACATTTTTTTAAAATCATGATATATTTTATTACTCTTTGGGTGAATAGTATATTCAGATAAAAGTGCTTCCTCCAGAATTTCTCATCTCAAACCATCAACATCTGGAACATAAACCCTACCTTTATACCTCAATAGACCATTCTAATCTAGCTCATACTTCTCTAAACTACCTGTTTTAACCTGCTCCAGAATTTTTTGAATACTGCTATCTCTGGTTAAAGAATCTCCAATTATGCCCTTTAAAGTAGCTGCACTGTCAACTGATATGTTTGAACCATGTTGTCATCATCAGAATCAACTTTGGACAGCTTTGACATCTCTAGATCTTTTATTAATTGCTCCTGCTAAGTAAATAAATAGTTCAAATTACCTGAAGCTTTTCTACTCAGCACATCGACAATAACATTGACTTCCCTGGGATGATACTAAATATCTAAATCATATTCTTTAATAAATTTCAGTCATCTCCTCTACCTTAGGATCAACTCTTTCAGGTGAAGATATATTTCAAACTCTGGTGGTCAATAAAAACTTCACATCTAACTTCATATATATAATGCCTCAACATCTTGAATGCAAATAAAAACTGCAGCAAGCTCCAAGTCATGCGTAGGATAGTTCTTTTCGTGTTTCTTCAATTGTCGTGATGCATATGCAATGCCCCTATCAAGCTTCATAATCACACAACCCAAACCCCTCAAAGATGAATCACTCAAAATTTGAAATCCATTAGAACCCGAAGGAATGGCTAATACTGTAGCAGACATTAAACAAGTCTTCAGCTTTTGAAAAGCCTCATCACAACGATCAACCATTCAAACTTCATAGCCTTGTGAGTCAATCTTGATAGTGGCATAGAAATATGTGAAAACCTCTTGAAAAATATCCCATTACAACCTGCCAGACCTAGAAAACTCCTGACCTCAGTAACAATGGTAGGTCTTGGCTAACCTACAATTGGCTTCATCTTGTTCTGATCCCCATAGATATGCCATCTCCACTGATAATGTGCCCAAGAAAGGCCACATTCTTAAGCTAAAATTCACATTTAGAAACTTTGGCACAAAATGTATTCTCTTTCAAAACCTATAGCACATCATGCAAATGACCTGTAAGACTGACTTCATCCTTTGAGTACACCAGAATATCATCTATAAAGATGATCACAAAGGTATATAAAAACTTACCGAAGACCCTGTTCATCATATCCATGAAATTTGCTAGAGCATTTGTCAGTCCAAACGACATAACCATGAATAGGGCTGTCAAAAAAGCTCGTTGTTCGCGAACAGTTCGTGTTCGGTTCGTCAATGAGTTTTTGTTCGATTTGTTCGATAAGTAGACGAGACGAACATGAACAATTTTTTT
>NEWO01000313.1:335477-348622 GCA_003013225.1 Phalaenopsis aphrodite
TATTTGTACAATATAAGTTATATAATTAATTTATATATATTAATATTAAGGATGTCAAACTGGCTTGTTGTTCGCGAACAGCTCGTGTTCGACTCGTGTTCGGCTCGCTCGTTAAGAAACGAACACGAACAGTGACTTCACGAACAATTTCAAACACGAGCTTATTTCAAACAAACTAAATTTCAAATGAACCAAACACGAACACAAGCTCTGTTCGTTCGTGTTCGGTTCGTTTACACCCCTAACCATGAATTCATAGTGCCCATTTCTGGTCCTGAAAGCGGTCTTCACTATGACTTCTTCTTTAATCTTCAATTGGTGATAGCTTGACATCAAATTAATCTTTAAAAATACTTAAGCTCCTTCCAATTGATTAAACAAGTCATCAATTCTCGGCAGTGGATACTATTTTTTAACTGTGAGCTTATTAACTCCTTGTAGTCAAAACACTTCCTAAAGCTACCATCCATTTTCACAAATAACACTAAAGCTCTCTAAGGTGAGGTGTTAGGTCTGATAAACCTCTTATTTGATAATTTCTGCAATTTACTTTGCAGCTCCTGCAACTCCTTAACTGTCATTCTGTAGGGTGTCTTAGATACATGCTCAGAACCCATCAAGAGCTCAATAGTGAAATCAATTTCTCGTACTATTGGTAGCCCTGGTAAATCATCAATGAACACCTCTGGATATTCTCTAACCACTGGAATATCACCTAAAAACTTCATTTCCTTAAAAGTATCTGCTACTTGAGTAAGAAAACCTCGACTTCCATAATTCAACAATTTGCAAGTTTTGAAACATGTGATTATCATGGATGCTAATCCTCTGTCACCATAAAATTCATTTTTGCCTCCCGAGGAACATTTATTGTGGCGGTCTTTATATTGCAATCAATACTGACAAAATTTTTGGACATCGAATTCATGCTTTAAATCACATTAAATTTCACTAAGGGCAACGCAATAAGTTTGACGTCAAAATCCTTTCCAACAATCATAAGCTTCACCTCACATGATTTATTAACTTCCATAAAAACACCATTTGACATTCTCACCGATAGTATCACAGGCATCGAAAGGATATTCAATCGTGTCATTGTAGCCAATTCATCAACTATAAATAAGTGCGATGCCCCCGAATCAAATAATGCTCTAATTCGTCTACTCTGAAGATATATGATACCTATCATTGAAATCATCGCATTAAACATTTAGAGTTGGCTTATTAATATATTTAAATTCTTGTTTTATGCATGACGTGACATGAATCCTATGATGCTTAAAAATATAATGGTTTGAAAATGTTAAGTGTAAAACATACCATTGATGACATTTGGGGAGTTCTTACCTTCTTGCTGCGAAAGAGCTTATACTCATGGTTGGACATTCTGCTGAGTTTGACCTGCATTTGACACCGATCCTGAAGATTCAGTTGCCCGCAGTCTACCATAACTACTCTCAGGTGGTGCAACACTGTCTCTGGAATCTACTGGAACCCTCTTACTCAATTTAGGACAATTCTTCGTCATATATCCTGGCTGGTAGCACCAAAAGCAAGTGTTGGATCCATATAGACACTAACCCTAATGAGACTTTTCTTGTAACGTTTATTCGCTTCAAAATGAGTGCAAATGTTGTTGGATCTAGCATTCTTAGCACATGTATTACCTAACTGAAAGAACTACCTCTAAGATTCCTGAGGAAACTTGGATCGTTTTGAATTTCTTCTTTTCTGAATATCCCTCCTCCGAGTAGCCTCCAGATCCAGCTCAATCTTTCTAGTTGTCTACACTAGGACTAAAATAATCATCGATTCCAAAAGGAATTAATTGTTGTCTAATCACATTATAAGCCTAGACAAAAGTCAGTGGTATTTCTCCTTTGCATTTGGAATCAACTGAGACACATACCTTGAGAGCATGACGAATTCAAATTGATGCTGCATAATCAAGCGATCATCCTGTACCAACCTGATAAACATGTCTTGCATTTGCCTCTGGACGGATAGTGATATGAACCGGTCTCTAAAGTTGCTCACAAACTCGCTTTAATGAATCATGTGATTGGCTTTACCCCCAAATTTCTCCTACAACTGACCTCGCCATCATCTCTCTGCTTCTCCCTCTAAAACAAATTTAGCCAATGTAACCATTCTCTTCGTGGGACAAGACAATCCATCTAAGATCTTCACCCTCAGCTGCTGGTTTTCAACATCTACCGATTCCCATCCTCTAGAAATGAGAGGTGGTCTTATATCCTGAAATAATTTTAAGTACTTATCCATCTGACCTCCTCCACCGGAATTGACCTGAGTTTGAGAGTTTTAATCAACTGCGTTATTGCAATCATCACCTCAGTAAATGCATCTATATTCACAGTGATTTTTAGGGGTGTATCAACTTTTACATTATCATTTCTAACTTCTTCCCCCGGGTTTTTCCTATTTTGGAAATAACATAAAAGAGATTATATTTAGATAAAAATTATTTATTTATCAATATTATTTATGAATTAAAGTAATTATCCTAATGACTCATGTAGATTATGATTAAACCTAATTACTTTGATACCAGTTTTTCACGACCCAACACGGTGCTTAGAATTAATTAAAGAGGATACTACGATCAGACGATATTAACATAACTAACTATTCATATTTTTAGAACTGCTAATATATATAAAAGAGTCGTTAATAGTCCACAAGTGCAATAGAGAAATTCAAATCATCCAACAGTAACAAAAAATTTGCAAATAAAATCTCAATCTGCATAACCATATATGTTTATCCAAATAAAATATTACAAAAAAAAATTACAAATATATCATGCCTATAAACTAAGTCTTTCCTATCAGACATCAATTTTAAATTTTTTTTTTCTGAAAGAAACCATTAATTTCAATCATAATTTTGGCTTATTGAGTAATTATAATCTAATATACATTACATTCTTATGCTATGTTATACATAACGACAAAAAAACAAAAATACAGTTCATTTCATTAAAACATTAAACTTCTCTTCCAGTTTCACTTTAAATTTTTACCGTTTTTAAGCTTTTTAAAAATCATAACAGGAGTACCGTCAAACACGAATGTATCCTACAAAATATGCCCGAAGACATCCAAAAAAATATACTTGAAGGCTCCCTCCAATTGCACCTGAAGGCGCACCTTTATCATGTCCTTTAACGTGCACGAGTAAATCGCATCTTCTGTCGGTACCATCTAGGGACAATCCTGTATGAGTTGAACCTTTATAAAATCATTTAAAATGTACTTTCATCAGCTTTCCCCCTTCCTTTATATCATTCAGATTTTCAAAATGAAATTCATGAATAAAGTATTGGTGTTAAATCATTTATTGTAATTATTTATCTAATCAAACATTAATTTAGTGCATAAAAGAAAATAATTACTAACCTTGCTTAGCTTGCTTGCCACACTGAGTCCCTAACCCCTGACCTTGTGGATTAAATGTGCTTCAACCTAAATTGCAGTTAAACATTAATATTTTATTAAATATTAATTTTATTAAATATTAATTCCAAATTAAGTAAATTAAACTTTAATATAAAACATTCTTTATCATTAAAATTATCTATCTTCATAAGAATTAGCCGACCTTTTTCCTCGTTTTCTTACAGTAATAAAGCTTAATAATATTACTTAGTTTAGCCAACTACATCATTAATTTTATTAATAACATAAGAATTAACATTTACCTTATAGGCTTTCAGATCGATCTCCTCTCTTATCCGCTCGCTTCACAAACGTCCTCTCCTCAAAGCCAAAATCCCTATATTTAAATCCTGATTAAATTGACTTTGCATTTGTTCACTCACACACACCAACAGTTCATTAAATAGCTTAATAAAAACCCTAACATACCTTAAAATTCTTTAGTTGCCTGCAACTGTTCCCCTTCCCTCACATGAAATTTGCGTCACCTCTTTCAACCAATTTTCTTGATTTATTGGTTTCAATCCCAATATCACATAATTCATTTTAACCTTTAATTATGCTGAACATTTATATATATTATTTAATAACATATTTTTTTAAAACAATTTATAAAACTCACCTTACTCGGCTGTCTGCTCCACCTTAACTCACGAACATGAGCTTCGGCATGAGCTTCGGCTCCTTTCCTCCTCTCTTCTACGAGAGCACAACGCCTCCTTCCTCTTCCTCTACGCGAGCACAACACATTTTCTCTTTCCTCTTCTAATTCTCTGCGCACGAGCACAATGCCAAGTAGTTCAACATTCCTCCACGAGCACTACTGGGGCACAAAGTTGTATCGAGTACGGGGAAAACCCTTCTGAAGCCAAACTCCTTCCTCGTTCCTTCCCTAGGTCGACATGATAGAGACATCACACACGGGGCTTCTTCTCGATGCTGCAGTTCTTCCCCTTCCTTTCCTCCTCGTTCTCGGATACAGTTTCTCCTCTCTCTCATTCTCACTGGATATGATCGAGTGAGAAGTAAAGTGGTAAAGGTTGCGATCTAATTCCAGCTAATAATAAAAGATTTAAAACTCAGTTATTACATATGCCTCCTTATCTATGCATGAAAATTGTATTTCACTTTTAAAAGTTATAACAATGGTCTTTTTGACGTCACAAATGATTTTAATTGTAAAAATGTAAAATATAAAATCTAAGTGTTAGTCATGTAAATTCATAAGCACTGAGTGGTATGTATGTAAATGCTCCTTTCATTTAATGTGAGAAACAACCTTTTTAATAATGTTCAGTGTCATTTCAATAGAGAAAATATGGAATTTTCAAAAACAAAGAACAAAAAACCATCGATAAAATTTTGTTGTTTCAAGCTGAACTAGCTGAATGCTGATCTAAATGTTAATTTATCGCTGTTTGTGCAGGGCTGTGCTGGGGAGTGTGAGTGACTACTGTGCTCACCATGCGCACTGCACTGTGATGATAGTGAAGAAACCCAAACACAAGCACTGAACCCAACAAATTCCTGCAATTCTATAGTAAGACTTCCAAATTTCAGTGCGATTAAAACTTTGTTTTGTATAAAACGTTTGCGTGGGGTGTTTAAAACCTTTAATATGCTTTATCTAATATTTTACCAATATTAAGCACAGTTTGTCTGTATGGTTTTGATCTGGATTCAGTTTAACCTTTAATATGTGAACTGTTTGTTGGATTCCTTTGGCCTGGAGAATTTCTTGTATTCTGAGAAGCTGTCATGTGGTGCTAGCTGTGTTTGAAGAACATACTATAGCTACTTTCACTCATGATTCTATTCGCAACTTTATTTTATTTTTCATAGAAGATTTACATACATACCAGTCAATTCTTATTTATTTACATATCTAACACCTAAACTTCAATCATTACATATATGCCATTTATACATGGAAAGGTGTATTTGACTTTTTAAAAATTAAATTAGTGGTACTTCTGATGTGACGTGATGAAAGATTTGGTTGGTATAAATATAAAGATACAAGTTTATCTGTTAGATATGTAAATATATAGGAATTGTGTGGTTTGTATGTGAATGCCCCTTTTGCCTTCATTATTATTATAGTAATACGGCTTATATTAGTTAATCCGTTTTATTTTTAACAGATCATACATACTTATAAGCATAGCTTTTGGTACAGGATGATAATAGAGAAGTTTTCTTTTGTCTTGTGGTATTTTAGATCTTTCCCTTTGTAGTCATAGTGGTAGTGGACTCGTCAAATGAAAACAAGGTCAAAGAAAAGAAGTAACAAAATTGAGATGGAACTGTCACTGTTAAAATTCATAATGTCTCTTGTAAAACACAAGTCCAGGTGAAACCCGAGTCGTAATGGACTCGTCAATTGAACTACTATGAGAGAATATCTAAGTCTAGCCATAATAAGAAGTTTAGAAATCACCTCCCTCATGACACACAAAAATCAAATCAAACCACTAACAATCCAAACATCCATCAATCATCAATTAAACTAATCTGTCCACACTAAAGCAAATACAATACAATACTAACAATCATAACTCTCAAACACATTAAATAAAATCATAATGATAACTATGGGTTGCCTCCCATAAAGCACTTGGTTTTACGCCGTTAGTTCGACAAATGATTCCATCTGATCAAGATTCCATTTAAGTAATCCTTAATCAATCACCCAATCTTTTCCATATCCAGGGATTCCTACAAAATCCTCAAATTTTAATTTTTCTTCAGCTCTTCCTTTTTAAGATTGATTCATATCATTATTCCTCAAGTTTCTTTCTTGATCCAATATTCTTCTAGTGATTTTCTAAATTTTTATATTAATATCATCCTTGAAATTTATAAGAAATGAATCTTTATATGATACTTCAAGATCTCTCAAATTTTGGATCAGATACTCTCTCAATAATTCAGATTATTGATCAAATTCTTCTAGGCTTATCTTCTGTTCAGGGTTGTCTTTCAATTCTTCCCCTTGGTATTGAGTAAATGGTGGAGATGGTCTTTCTATATTTATCTTAGTTGAGGAAATATGTTTTTCTAATTCCTTAGAAAATTTTTCCATTAGTCTTTCAATCTCCTAATCCTCATCTCTCAACTCAAAGTTCTTTTGAAACATATCCTTGAATTCTCTTCTAAATATTAGTTCGATAATTTTATATGCTCATCACTCATCTCCTTAGGGTTTATCTCAAGGTTACTAGGTAAAATCTCTGGGGTAACTATTAATTGCATTAATAATCTGCCTCAGTTGGTTTTGTATATTTCATATTGTGGTCTCTTGACTTTCCAGCTCAATCTTTTGACTTTCCAACTGACTCGCCAATTAAATCACATCCTCTTCAAACAGTGACTCATTATGTAGGTTGAAGTTAAAATTATGAGAAAAAGAGAGTTCATCGTTAAAATTACCCTGACTATTTCAATTACATGTCTGATTAAATTGATTATCTTCCCAAAATTAATTCTCCTAAAAAATTATTATTCCAATTAAAGTTTGAATAATTTTCCCAACTCGGGTTGTAATAATTGGAATAAGGATTGTCTATCTCATGGCTAGTTTCTAAATAGTTAGGTTCAATAAATTGTCCAAATGAATTTCCCAACTTTTTATGTATTGATCTAACTTCCTCTCAATATCTGCAACCTGAGAAATTATAATAGTAAGCGTATCATCTTAAGCATATCATTTTAAAGATAATTATTTCTGAATGAATTGGTTTGGAGAATTTTGAGATGTTAAAAACTATTATTTCTTTGTAGTGAATTGGATATTGTATAGAAATGAAATACATTAAATATTGTATGTACCTAATATGAACAATATTATTATTTCCCCATCTGAGAGTGCATAAAAATATTGACTAATCCAGAGTTTGGTTCGTAAATTTGTGGTTAGGTTGAGAGGATAATGACTGTCACTCCATTGCTCCCACTTCTCACTCGCTTGAGGGCTAACAATCTCGCTTTAGTTTCCAAGCAACTGTACCAAATTGAGGATTTTAGTCTGTCACCTTAAAATCTCCAATTCTACACCCATCAAAGTGTATTTCCCTATTTATTTGCACTTAACGCCATAGACTACATTCTCATCCATGAAATTGAATATGATTCTTACTTTGTTGTAGAAATCATAACCTTTTTTGATCTTATATTTCTCAACAAATTTTAACATTACAACAGACCTAAATTGTAATGTAAATGAAGTTCAAGTAAAGACCATCACATTATTAATTAAAATGCATACTAACATGCATCCCAAAATCCTAAATGTGAATCCTACTCATTGCAAAAGAAAACTAAAATGAAAGCCACTATTTCCTAACAAGAAGAAAGAGTAAGAAAAACTACTCACAAAGCATGAAGAAAACACAACGGAAAACTTCATTACATCAAAGAAAATTCACTAGATAAGTGTTTACAAAATCATAAGATAATGAAGAACATAATACTTAGCCTTTTCTTTTGGAAAGAAAGATAAAGATCTGTCCTACAAAGTCTCCCTCTAATCTATGCAATGCTCGTATAGTTCCTTACAGATTATTTCTCTCAAAATCCCATCTCCAATCTCTCCAGAAATGGTACAAATCTATATTTCTACTCTTATTCTAAGATATCTAAAAATTCATCTCGATTTTCTCTTCATACACACTCTTATACATTCATGATGAGAGGCGTCAAACCCCCTATTTTAAAGAGACTCAAAATTCCTTCTTTTTCCTAAAAGACACATTTTTTTATTCCAAGAGACAAATCTCTTCATCCAAGAGACATATCTCTTCTTTCAGAAGCCTTTCCCAAGTATCTAGATTCATTGAACCACTCCTTGGGGCGTTTGAAATACTTAGAACCTTCTAGAACAACTCAAAATAGTCAAAAACGACCAAACATTCGTCCATAACGCCTCTGATGCCTTTGACGCCGTTTTTTGGCGCTTGTTCTCTAGATTTGGGCCCTTCTGGCGCTATTCTGTCACTTATGGCGTTTGTTCTCTGGATTCTGGCGCCTTTGGCGCCACCTTGCACCAGCTCCACCGTTTTGCTTCATTTGGTCCCATTTCTGCCTCGTTTCACCTTGTTTCACGTCGTTTCAGTTGTCTTTCGCTCCTAACAGATATACCTACAGTATAAGCATGAAAATAACTTTTTTTTAAAGTATAACTTCATTCAAAAACATGAGAGAATTGTAAATGAGATTAAACATAGAAAGACATATCGAAATGTGTCAGGTTAGAAATTTCTTTCTTGCTCGTTTTTATTCTAAATTACATCAGTTTTGCTTCATTTTCACCAAAAGTCAATTTCTTGTACCTGAAAACAAAAATATGCAAAATATCTTCTTTCAACGTGTAATATCATTAAAAATGAACATAATATATATATATATATATATATATATATATATATATATATGAAAAAGTAGGTAAAAAGTATGTAGTTTTTAGGGGATGCTTGACTTTTTAGTCATTAACCAAGCAAAAACTTTATGGTACTCCTGGAGAAATAGGCTCAATATTCATTTATGATTTGCATAAAAATTTTCACCTATTAGAAAAACTTTGTCAGGATCTTTGAGGCCTACGAGAATTTTGATTGTCCCCTCATAAGTTTCAAGGTCTCCTTTCAGTTAGTGTTGTATGAGTGACACACATGCTCTATGCTTCCCATGGATTGCAGATAATACGTTCGAGACTAATCCAGATCTTAACGTATAGTGACTAACAGACTGTTACAGGGAAACTCCACTACTACATGGTATGTTGACGCAACAGTTCTAAAAGTTTTGAGGAGAGGGCGACCGAATATTGCATGGTAAGTTGATAGCGCATTGACCACCAAAAAATCCTCCCTGTTTGTGAACCAGTTGTCACCTTCTCCCAACATTATAGAGAGTGCTATTAGACAAAGTGTCTTTTTCGTTTGCCAGAAAATTTGTATAATGGGCCAACCAGCTTAGTTAATCAATCATTTGTTAAATTCATCTTCACTAATGTAGCACGGAACAAAATATTCGTCAAGTTACTGGTATCGAGTTGGATACTCCCTACCTTGTAGTTATTGTTTAGTGCAGAAACAACAATGCGTCATTGTAGGGATATCTCGCTCGATACACAACCAAATCAATTGTGGTTTCTTCTTATCGACTCGTCTCAACGAGACGAACACATCCATACGGTTAATCAAGTCCTAAACCGATTCTATAAGCATGGAGAATCAAACTAGGCTCGACTTGAGGTGAAAGTTAAATACCTTTGCCCAAGAGGTGTGGCCTTGATTGGGTGCTTCGAGAAGCTTGATTTGAGTCCAGAGAGCTTCTAGATGAAGCCTCGGGCCGTGGTGAAATGCCTAGGTATGAAATCAATCGAGGTCGTTTTGGGGTGTTGATCAAAGTCTATCTTAGAGTGGTCTGGTGATGTGGCTTTTATGGGGTATCTTCTTCTCTCACTCAGGGGATGGTGTGGGTGCAATTAATTTAGATTTAATGGAGTTTTGAGCGATGTCCTGTTTCAGGCTAAAATTAGGGTTGAGAAATTGGCTTTGGTTAGTGGGGAAGAGGGCTGAAAGATGATTGGGTTGAACTCAAGCGGTCTTGAAGAAGCTCTGGGAACAATTTGGCAGAGTCTCTCTAAGGAATTTCAACCTCTTCTCCCTTAACAGTGGAGGGTGAGTTTAATAAAAGGAGGCCATGGTGGCTGCCATGGATGGTTGAGGTGGCTGGGAGAGTGCTTAGGTGAAGGAGAGAAAGGTGCAAGTGTCCAATTGGGTTGGTGCCACTTGGATGGTTGTAATTTTGAGTTTTTCCCTATATGGGGCTCTTAGGTTTGGGTTTTCCGACAGCCAAGGTGGCTGACCGACTATGCTCAGGTCACTATCCCACTGAGGATGATCAGTGGTGGGCTAATGTGAAGCCAATTGGGTTTGTGCATGGGTAAAGGTGATTAATTAAAATGGAAAGGGGCTTGGGTCAACTTGGGTTAAACTTGGGTTTAGCCCCATGGAAATGACTTGGGTGACTCCCCATGGCTGACTAAGGCCGGGTGAGCCAGCTGAAATGTTGTGGAGAGGTCTCTATCCAAAGGATTTGGGCTAAGCATGAGTTTAAGTTATTCACGGGATTCAATAAAGAGAATTTTAATAGAGCTTGAAAGTGACTTGTCCTCTTGACATTAATAACTTGGTGAGGTGGTAAGACTCACATGGCTCATCTATGGCTTCATAATGGCTTCATGACTTCCCTTTGGCTTGGTGATTTTGCATGAAAAGGATTTTTGGAATTTTGAGTAATTTTTAAATGGTGTTTTCATGATTCCAAATATGGAAGGGGTTAAAGTTATAAATATCCTAGTGTATGGTTTGATTTAATTGGATGATGGAATGATTTTGTCATGTGGGCATTTAATTTCAAGGAATTGAAAATTGGGCTTAGTTTTGATGGGCTTTTGAAAATGGTATGGTGGGCTTGAGTTTGGGTTGAATTGGATTAAATTTTGGGCCAACCCAAAGTGTAATTTGGTGTAAGGATATGTCATGAAGAATTTGGAAAAGATTTGTGATTTTAAATTGAATTGAAAAGCCAATTTGTGGATTTGAACATAGGGTCAAAATTGGGGCTTTTTGATTTGGGTTGAATTTGGGCTTGCAATTAGATCAAATTGGGCTTGTATTTGGTTTCAATTGGTATTAGGGATGTTAAATTTTGGTTTGCTATTGAAATTGGGTAAGATTGGGGTCAATTGGGTCGACATTGGGGCTAATTTGGGGAAGTTGGGCCTTTAAGGACAATGTGGGGCTTTTGATCAAAATGAGTCAATTTGATCAAATTAGGTCAATATAATGGCTCAAAATTAAAATTGAGAATATTTGAGATGATTTTGGAATTTTTTGAATTTTTTGAAAATTTTGGGTCATGAAGGGAAACTTGGTAATTTTTGGCAATTTTGGGGGTATTTTGGGGATTTTAGAGTTTTGGTGAATTTTGGTCAACTTAGGTAGTGGGGTATAGTTTTAGATAACTTTTGGACAAATTTGGGTGTTTTTGGTAATTTTGGGAATTTTGGTAAAAATTAGAGTTATAGGGGTATTTTGGTAATTTGGTGATTTTGGGCTAGGATGGAGAAGTAAGCCATGAAGTCATGTCAAATCAATAGGAGCCATATGAGGATTCATATTGGATGCTCAATATGCTGGTCTTAACCCTCTTAGCTAAGGGTTTGGTGTTTGGGTCCACCCATATGAGCTTTCCCAAAGGAGTCAGGAGACCAAATCAAGGGGTCCTAGGGTTTGGGGTTTGTGAGAAATTGTAGTGTTTGCAAGTTAGCCTAATCAAGACCAAACCACCCAGAGCGTCATAAGGCTTGACCATCCTATGGGGACTCTCCTTGACCTCCCTCATATTGACCCCACCTACTAAGTGCTAGAGGTTAGGACCAATATGTGGAAATTCAGGTTGAACAAAGAAGAGTTTAGAATTTCTAATGGTGAGGGTTCCTTTTTTGGTCCTCTAGGGATAGTCAACTGGAAAGTCCTATGGCTAGACCCTAGGCTACTATGGAGGAAACTAGACCTCATCCAAAAGTGAGGTCAACTGGGTCGTGTGAAGCAATTGCAGAAAACTACCCCAGGCAGTTCCGCCACCTTAGCGCCACAGGGCTGACACTTAGGTACCAACTTCTGTTATGCACAAGAGGGTAGGGTTGGCTTCATAAGGTTGTTGTACCTGCAAGAAAAAAAAAATACCGTTCTTTAAAGTGCAATTTCATTCATAAATAGGTGCAAAAGAGAAAGGATAATAAGTATGTTTTAAGTCATATCATAATCCGCCAAACTTAAACGTTATTTGCCATCAAATAACACTAAAATTTTTAAAATCAATTTTATTAATTTGAGGGAATAGACTTAAATAAAATTATCCACAATTTTACTTTAGGAAATACATAAAGAAAAGTTAGATTAACTCTAGCAAACAATTATATCCCTAGGGTATGAGTAAACCTTTCATCTAACTAGGAAAACATGATTTTCTATTCATTTTACAGAGGAGTAAATGCTTGCTAACCAAAACATTTTAGATAGTGTAAAAATATATATTAAGTACTACATTTAAAAAAAAAGTCTAATACTTTCACTTTGAATACACATAAGCTCAAGAATGTAATATGTTTTAACTTTAAAAAGAATCTAGTGAATTGATCCACCTTAAAATTACTTATTTTTAATGCATATTTTATGATCATTTTGTGCATATTTTTAGTGATATTGCACTTTAAAGAGATGTATTTTGTATGTTTTTAGTTTTAGGTACAAGGAATGGACACTTGGAGAAAATGAGGGAAAAATGAATAAAAATGGTGCATTTTTTTGGCGCCATAACACCGCCCCCTGGAGGTATAACACAATAGAAGCATGCAGAGGATGCTATAGCGCCTAAACAGGATAACACCAGTAACTTCCCTTCTAGAAGATCCATTGAATTGGCCGAATTTTGAATGGGTGTTTGAAGCAACCCTTAGTTATTTAAAGAGATCTATTAATATGGACAAAAATTGGATGAAAAAGAAGACTTTTTGGCAGCATTTGAAGGCTTTAAGAAGTCTCTCTTTTGTGTTTAAGTGTGAGTTTATGTGTGTTTTGTGTTGTAAGATTAAGAGTTTGAAAATTTATCAAG
>NEWO01000313.1:349737-366661 GCA_003013225.1 Phalaenopsis aphrodite
AAAAACAAAAAAAAATGTAAAATTTGAAAAATATAAAAATATGAAAATTCTATTTTATTTTATTGTGTTATTTTATTTTCTGAATTTTATCATTTGTATGCGTAGTTTGAGATTTGAAAGTTTAGTGCCCTACGATTCTGAATTAGAACGTACTATAAGAAGAATGCAAAACAATGAAAACTTCCTGATGTTCAATATATGGTGAAAACTTCACAAAATAATATTGAAATTCAAAATGTTAAAAATGAACATTATAATTTATAAAAACCTTTAAGGGATTATGCAAACTCTACGACAGATGAAATTAACTTAAATATTCAAACTTCTGCTTTAGCGGCTAACTTATTTGAACTCAAACTTATAATAATACAAATGACACAAAATAATCAGTTTTGGGGAACACCAAATGAGGTTCCAAATTTATATCTTGCAAGTTTTTTTGAACTGTGTGCTACATTTAAATATGATGGTGTATCAAATGATGTCATCATATGTAAACTTTTTCTTTTTTCATTAAGGGATAAAGCTAAGATGTGATTAAATTTATTAGCACCTCGATCTATTAGAAGTTGGGGAGATTTGACACAAAAATTCCTGCTTAAGTATTTTCTACCTTCAGAAATTGCTAAGCTTAGAAATTATATTACTTCTTTTACTTAGTATGGAGGGGAGTCACTTTATGAAGCTTGAGAAAGATTTAAGGAACTCCTTAGAAAGTGTCAACATCATGTTTTACCAGACTAGTTAATTGTTCAAACTTTTTATAATAGGTTAGTTGGATTTCTTAGATCTATCATAGATGCTGGTGGTGGTGGTTCATTAACGTCTAAATCATTTGATGAAGCTTATGCTTTAACTGAAAAAATGACTACAAATAATTTTCAATGACCTTCTGAAAGGGTAAATCCTAAGAAAGCAGCTAATATTCATGATAATAATGCTATCTTGATGGTTGCTTCACAAGTTGCTACATTATCTAGGAAAATAGACCAAATTGGAATGAATTTTTCTCAAACACTTCAATTGATTGAAAAAAAAATCATTAGCACATATGCTTGATTCTCAAACTTCATTAGAAACTATAAATACTATTAATAGACCCAATAAATCATATTCTAATTATTATAACCCAGGTTGAAAAAACCATCTAAAATTTAATTAGAATAATAATTCTAGTGGTGGAAGTAAACAAGGGGGAATAATAAAGTAAACCCATTGGGAAAATGAAATAATGAGGGTAATTCTAACTTTAGATCTACTTATCCTCATGGATTTAACAGTAATCAACAAGTTAAGGAGAAGAAGTTGTTTTTAGAAGAATTGGTGTTACAAATGAGTAATCAATTACAGAGTCAGAGTGCTGTTATAAGAAACATAGAGAATTAACTGGGATAATTTGCTAACGCACTTAACAATAGGTCTCAGGGAACACTTCCTAATAATGTTGAGATCAAACCGAAAGATAAAAGTAAAGAGCAAGAGCAAGTTAAAGCTCTCCAACTTAGAAGTGGGAAGTAATTGAGTGTTGATCTTCAAAAAGAAATCGAAGTTGAGGGAGAAGATAAACAACTTGAAAACCTGAAGAAAGTATTCCCAAAGAAGTGAAAAAACCTGTTTTTCCAGCTAAGAAGAATGAAGAAATGTCACAACCTCCTTTTCCTCAAAGACTTAGATAATAGAAACTTGATCAACAATTTTCAAGATTTTTTGAGATATTTAAAAAACTTACAATTAATATTCCTTTTGTATAAGCTCTGGAACAAATGTTAAGTTATGCAAAGGTTATGAAAGAAAATTTACATAAAAAAAGAAGTTTGAAGATTATGAGGTTGTTGCACTTAGTGAAGAGTGCAGTGTAAAAATTCAGAAAAAGCTTCCTCAAACGCTCAAACATCCTGCCAGTTTCACCATACCTTGTGCCATCGAAGAAAAAATTTGTGGAAAAGCTTTATATGATTTGGTAGCAAGCATTAATCTCATGCCATTATCTATATTTAGAAGACCAAGTTTAGGAGATATTCTCCAACTACGATAACCCTATAGTTAGTTGATCAATCTATCCCTTAGCCTAAAGGGGTTATAGAAGATGTGTTGGTTAAAGTGAATAAATTTATCTTCCCTGTTGATTTCATTGTGTTGGATATGAAATAATATAAAGAAATTCCTATTATTTTTAGGGAGACCTTTCCTAGCAACTATACGTGTAATGATAGATGTGCAAAAAAGAGAATTAACCAAATACCTATTGCTCATGAGGATAAAAAGAAAACAACATTGGTTCTTATGGAACATTTGCTTTTAGGAGAATGTCATTTGGTTTATGTAATGCACCTGCAATATTTTAAAGATGTATGATGTCAATTTTCTATGATTTAATTGATAATGGAATTGAAGTTTTTTATGGATGATTTTTCAGTTTTTTGAACTTCTTTTAATTGCATTTAGATCATTTAAGGAAGGCTTTAAAACATTGTGAATAAACAAAATTTATTTTTAATTAGGAAAAATGTCAATTTATGGTTGTGAGAGAAATTATTTTGGGGCATAAGATTTCTGAGAAAGACATGGAAAAAGATCCAACAAAAATTTAAGTCATTGCTGAATTATCACTCCCTACTAATGTTAGAGGAATAAGAAGTTTTCCGGGATATGCTGGTTTCTATAAGCATTATATTAAAGACTTTTTTAAAATTTCCAATCCATTATGTCAACTATTGGAAAAAGATGCTAATTTTGATTTTAATGAGGAATGTCTTAATGATGTTAATATATTAAAAGAAAAATTAATCACGATATTTACTCTTGTTTCACCTGATTGGATAAAACTTTTTGAATTAATGTGTGATGCTAGTGATTATGCTATTGGGGTTGTTTTAAGGTAGCAATATGATAAAATTTTTAAAGTAATATATTATGCTAGTAAAATTCGTAATGAAGCTTAAATTAATTACACTACTACTGAAAAATAATTATTAGCTATTATATATGTTTTTGATAAATTCGTACCTTATCTTATTGGAACCAAATGTATTATTCATACTGATCATTCTACCATAAAGTATTTAATGATGAAGAAGGATACAAAGCCACGATTAATTAGACGAGTCCTTCTGATGCAAGAGTTTGATTTTCAACTTGTGGATAAGAAGGGTATTGATAATCAATTAGTTGATCATTTATCAAGGATTCAAAAGGAAAATGTAACTTTAATGATGAAATTAATGAAAGATTTCCTGATGAATAATTATATGGAGTTAATAAAAATGGCAAGTTTCGTAGTATGCTGATATAGTTAATTATTTAGTTAGTAACATTTTACCCTACAAACTTGATAGCCATCAAATTAAAAAGTTCATTCATAATTCTAAATATTATTTTTGGGATGACCCTTATTTATATAAATAATGTAAAGACTTAATTATTTGAAGATGTGTACCAATTGAAGAAACCCAAGAAATTATACAAAAGTGTCATAAATCAGACTTCGTGGGACATTTTGAGGTTGATAAAACTGCATATAAAATATTGCAATATAGGTTTTATTGGCCTACACTATTTAAAGATGTTAATTATTATATAAAAACATGTTATAGATGTCAAAGAGTAGACAATATTTTGAGAAGAAATGAAATTCCCCTAAATTTACTATTGAAGTTGAAATTTTTTATGTTTAGGGTTTAGATTTTATGGGACCATTTATACCATCTTCTGAAGAAATTTATATTTTAATAGTTGTGAATTATGTTTCAAAATGGATTGAAATGGTTGTTTTACCTCGATCTGATGCTAAAAGTGTTGCAAAATTTTTAAGAAAAAATATTTTTACAAGATTTAGAATGTCGAGAGTAATCATTACAGACGGAGAAACCATTTTAAGAATAGAATAATTAAAACATAACCCAAAAATTTGGAATCAAATATCAAATTGCCACAGCTTATTATCCTCAGACAAGTGGCTTGACAGAAATAACTAATCGAGAAATTAAAAGAATATTGGAAAAAATTGTAAATCCTAATAAAAGAGATTGGTATGCTAGACTTGATTTTGCATTATGGGCTTATAGGACTAATGATAAAACTCCTATACGAATGTCACTATATCGGCTCAATTTGGAAAAACTTGTCATTTGCTTGTTGAATTAAAGCATAAAGCTTATTGGGAAATAAAAGAGTTTAATTATAATCTGAAAGATGCAGAAGAAAAATGATTATTGCAATTAAATGAGCTTGATGAGATGAGAAGTGAATTTTATGAGAATGCAAGAAATTATAAAGAGAAAATGAAAATGAGGCATGATCAAGGAATTTTGAAAAAAAAACATTTCGAGCCTGTACGAGAAGTTCTATTATATAATTAAGATTGAAATTATTTCTAGGAAAACTTAAGTCCATGTGGTCATAACCATTTATTATGTTAAGAGTTTAACCAAATGGAGTCGTTGAAATTGAACATCCTAAGACTGGAAGGATAATCAAGGTAAATGGACACAGGTTGAAAGCTTATATAAGCTGAGATAGTCCTACATTTGAGGAGATCTTAATTTTGGGCCAACAAGATTAAACCTTGGATATGTCGGGTTGAAGATGTTAAACTAAAAGCTTTGTGGGAGGCAACTTATACATTGTTGTGAAGAGTTTTTGATATAAATTAGAGTCTTACATGATTATGTTGGCACAAAACATTATTATGTTAACGAAATTGAAGATCGAAAGAAAGAAATTTGAATTTTGAGAAAGTTGGTCTGATGCTATAGCACCAGATCTGACGCTATAGTGCTACAATTCGAGTAATTTCCTTGGAACTACCAAAGTTTGGTTTCTGCCCTCTTTTTCTTTATAAATCAGCATAAGATGGGAAAGGAAGTATTCCTTCGACTTTTCTAAGCAAATTGGAGAGATTTGAGAGTGGAGAAAGCAATTTCTACTTTAAGGATCATGGAGAGCAATGACAATGAGAGATTTGAAGATAAGAAGATGGTGCATAAGGATGCTTGAACTTACTTCAACAGATTTCTTGCATTGAGTTTGGAGCGACTTATGGACAAAATTGAGAAGATTGAAGGTGAAATCTCTCAATTGCACACCAAACTTTAAAACTTGTTCCACCAATATGAGCATTTAGATTGGCAGTTGAAACTCTAATTCAACAATTTGACATGTTTTCAAGATTGTCAAGTGACCATGTATAACACAAATAAGTGGATAGATGAAAAATTTGCTTTGGAATTTACTCGCGCTCCTTTATATCATTCATATGATCGGAATTGTTTGGTGGTTGAATAGGAGAATGACACCTCTGATCATAATTGGGTCTGAGTGATTCCGTAGAAAGATAAATGTGCTAATAACTTGTTCTTCAGTGTAGTGTGCCGATGTTATCATTGTTAAGGCTTTAGAACTTATGAATGTTGAGTTTGTGTTGTACTGACATATATCTATGATTTTGTTGTGTCATTTGTAATAAAAATATTATTAATATAAGAAAACAAGTTCTATGTTATTGTTAAACGAAGACCTTAGGTGATGAATTAAGTATTTGAATGTTAGACTTTGGAAAGAAGTCGAACCCAAAAAAAGCCTTTAAAACTGGAAAATTAGACTTTAAACGTCTTAAATTTTTTGTTCTCTATCATGATATAAAAAATCGTAAAATAATGAGTGTGTCTGAATGGCACTATAATGCCATCACTGGAGCTATAGCACTGAGCCAACTCGAGAGCAGGTTTTAGGGGCTGAACCGCCGGTTGACGCCATTTTTGCCTTTGGTTCGTCTTCTTCCTCTATTTTTCGCATTTTTGCTCCCCTAAGGCTTGGATTTGTGCTTAATTTTCTTAGATAAAAGACTTCAAACTCTAAGTTTCATCATCTTTAGGTAAGATCTTCATCTTTGCTTTGAAAATTTTTTATTTCAACATGGATTTTTTCCACATTGTGGGTATGGCCAAAAATTTCAAAATTTAGTGGAAATGATGAGAAATCCATGGGTGAATGATTATTTAGTTTAGAATATGTTTGTTGGAGCCTAAAAATCATATATTTGAGATTCATTAGAATTTTATTTGGAATTTTCTAGATTTGTAATGGCTCCTAAAATGAAAAGAGGAAAAAAAAAGAGTTTTTAATGCTGCTAAATTCTCTAGCATGAAGGCACAAGACCGATACAACAATATGCAAACTAAGATACTTATTGCATAATGAATTTTCCTTCATCCTGGTGGAACGATATAAAATATGATTGCAGAGCTATAGTGGGAGAGTTTTTGCTATTTTACTGCCTTCATTGTGATTTCTGTTGTTATAGAATTCTATTTGAATCTATCTGACAAATCAGATGACTTGGTTTATGTGAGAGAGCAGTATGTGGATATAAGTTCTGCTCAGATCAATCACATTTATAAGTTGCATAGTGTTCCTACTTGTTTCTATTCTGAGTTTCATCCTACTGAAGAGGAATTGGACAAGATGATGCAATTTTTGACTGATGGTAATGGAACATAGAAGATTAAGAATGGACGTCGGGTAAACTTTTATTTCTCAAAGCTAAATGTTCATTCTCGTGCATAATTATATTTTCTTCATGGTAGATTGTTTCCTACTAATCACTTTAGTGAGGTAACTCGAGAAAGAGCCACATTGAACTATTGCATTCAGATGAACAAAACAATTAACATTGGTTCTTTAATTTACAAGAATATGCTTATTTCTTCGAGAGGAAGAACTACTGTAGGTATGGGTTAGCCTGCTCTTATTACTACCATGTGTGTTGAATCAGGAGTAAAATATGAGACTTGGAAAGAAGTTTTTCCATCTCATAAACCTATTGGAAAAATGAATTCGGAGATGTATGGAAAACTTACTAAAGTAAGATCTAGAATTAGAAGCTCTGATATTCCTTCCACTTCAGCTTCACCTTCAACTTCTAGACCTTATACATCTAGTACTACTTCACTTGATGTTGTAATGGAACAATTGTTTGTTCAACAAGGAGATATTTTAACATTACAAAATCAGTAGAAAAGTTCAGAAGCCCATCTTTATCATAATGATGAGTATATGCAGAGAAGAATAGATTATAATATTGCTTATAATGAGGCGATGGAGAAATTCTTAACGGGTGATTATTCGGTAGTATTTCCTACTTGCCCAAGCTATACACCTTATAAACCTGATTATATGGAGGAGGATTTAAACTTTTGTGATGATGATGATGAGTAGTGTTATCTTTTTGTTTTGTTGTGTTTTGTTTTCTATTTTCTTGTTTAGATTACTGTAGTTAGTTTGTTGTTGTATGTTTGTTAGAGTGTTTAAATTTAGATTTGTGTAAAACTGTTAAAGTTATGTTTATTACACTATATGGTTATATTGTTTTTAATGTTTATCCTTTACTTCAATGTAAATGCTAGAATAGTCTTTTTATTTTTTTAGACATGCTAATTTCACTTGTCTTTATTACTTGTATCTGTACTATTCTATTATTTTTAAACTTTATAATTTTTCTTTCTCCCTTAACTATTCTATTGAAATTAATTAAAAATTTAAGTTTGAGGGAAGAGAGAAAATGTTTTTAAAGGAACTAAACTTTATTTGTTCTCAGAGCATTATATTTTTAAAAATTTAATTTAACATAACCTGTGGTATTTATTTGTCCTCAGATCGTAAGTTTTTTTCCTTAAGATGATTCAAGTGGAGACAATTTATTGGTTTTGACCACCTAGACTTAAGTTTTCCTGAAAATAATTTCAATTTTAAATTATATAATAGAACTTCTTGTACAAGCTCAAAATTTTTTTAATAGAAGAAGCTTGTGGTATGTTAGGTATGTTTGGGGCAGCTTATCAACTACGGAGGCATTTTGATAGCACTGCCTCACTGTTTGAAAAAAAAAAAAACATTTGGATAGCTAATCTGAAAATGTGGTTTGTCTTTTACCTTAAACGCGAGCCGCTAGAAGAACCCCGTTGTTCGCATAGTTGGATTGGGGAAGGTATGCTTTGAGAACGGTAGAGGAGTTTGTTGGCACTAGAGAAGAGGAGTTCCTGAGCATTTAATTTTTTAATATTTTTTTATCAGCCAACATTAAATTTAAGAATATTTTCATATTCTTAAATGTTGAATATAGTATATTGATAAGATGTTTTTTTTGTACGCTTTGATTCTTTTTTTCTTTATTTTGATTGTTTCTTATTGTATACACAACAATATTATGTATGCACAGGGGCAGAATGGTCATTTATCCATAAACAACTGCAAATCAGTTTTTTTCAAATGCAGAAACCAAACAGCTAGTCAGCTTATTCGGATTAACTACTGATCAGCAACTTATCACGATAAGGTGCAACTACCTCAAACAGACCCTTAATTACATTTCTAAATTAAGGCTTAAAGTATTAGCACCTTCCTAATAAAGTCTTCATGAACTTCTTTTTACTATAATTCTTCTAAGCATTCAAAATATGACCAAATTAAAATTATTCTTTGAAATAAATAGAAAATCAGAACTCTTATACTTGACTACTAGATATTCTTACATTAAAGTTTTAACTTGAGTTATTAAAATTTTTTCTAGAGTTTCACTATAACATTTATAAAACAATAACTAAAGAAATCTTCAAGTTAAAACTCACTTCCACAAGCTATAATTTTTACATAGTACAAAGAAGTTACTTGAGAACAAGTAACATTTAAGTTTGGGGGAATAATCCACCTTAAAATTTTCTATTTTTAGTGCATATTTTATGGTTGTTTTATGCATATTTTTAATGATATTGCATTTTAAAGAAAGTTATTTTGTATGTTTTTGATTTAAGGTACACGAATGAATATTTGGAGAAATTGAGGGAAAAATGAACAAAAATGGTGCAATTTGTATGATGCCATAGCGCCACCCCCCTGGCGCTATAGCGCCACAGACTCGTGCAGAGGGCGCTATAGCGCCTAGACTGGCGCCATAGCACAGTAAATTTAATTCTAGAAGATCCATTGAATTTAACTAAATTTTGAAGGGGTGTTTATAGCAACCCCTCGTTATTTTCATAGATCTATTAATATGGATGAAAATTGGATTTAAAAAAGGACTTTTTGGTAGCATTTGAAGGCATTAGGAAGTCCCACTTTTGTGTTTAAGTGTGATTTTATGTGTGTTTTGTGTTAAAAGAGTAAGAGTTAGGAGATTTCTTTAAGGAGACTTCAAAATTTGTGTTGAGGAGAAGACATAAAATACTTAGTATTTTTGTTTAAGTTTTTGTTTTTAATACTTGGATTTCAATACAAATTTGATGTTTTTATTTTATTCTCCCTTAATTCTGAGTAGTTTCCTTTCTTTCTCATTGCTCTTGGGAATTAATCTTGTGGGATGTGAATGATTTAACGATTTCCTTTTACATTTAAAGATTGTGATGACATTTTCACTGATTCTTCATTAACTTTACAAATTGGCCACTTGTGAGGTTAAAATCCATTGAGAAACGTAAAGACCCAGGAGGGCTATGATTTCATCCAACTACTGAGTGTCACACTTCATTCTGGTGCGATCACTTAAGGAGGAGTGCAAATAGATAGGGAGATAATTTTTTATGGGCGTAGAATTGAGGTTTCTATGATGACAGATTAGATTCTTTTTCAAATTCGGTTTATATTTTGGATTGTAAGGGTTCCTATTAGGTCTTATTGAGAGAGCACAGTGGGTAATCTGGAGGTGAGAGGTCAAAATCTGCTCAATACTACTACACAAGCTGATGAAAAACTCTAAATTAGTCAATGTTCTTTGCTAGCACCGAGAGGGGGTAAAGAATAGGAATGCTCCTATTTGTCACAATTCATCTTCATATTTTAGTCATTCAAATCCTACATAGATTAATATTTTATTGTAAGGGAAAGATCTTTACATAATATTCAAACTTGTTAGAATTGCTTTTATTAAACTGTTGATCATAACTATTTCTATGCGCTTAAATTTTGTCTTGACCATTGCCATAATTTCAATTTTATTTAGATATGCAATTTAAATATAATTTGCTTTTGAGTTTAGCAAGCCAATTTAAATAGTTCAACTATCCTCGTCGGATCGATACTAAGGCTTTTATAGAAAATCCTATATTACTTGGAATGATACGTATACTTGCGTAGTACCTCTAGTGTAAAATTTTATTATTTATTTTTCATATCATTTTATTTATTCACATTAGCCGTTGAATATAATTTGGGTCAAGTTTTTGGCAATATTTTGGAGATTAAAAATACACATAATTGCAGATCGAGTCATGAACCCAATTTTTTTATAAGGCTTCTCCTCCCTTAATATTTGTCTTTTAATCTATTTTTTCCTTCTTTAGGATGTTTATTTCAGTTCTTAGATTTACTTTAAGGAGGATTACTATATTTGGATAGACTTTTAATAATTTTGAATTCCACTGTTAACCCTCCCTATCACACTCTTTCACCTTTTTTAAACTTTTGAAAGGAAATATGTAATAATTAAAACTTATGATTTTACTAAAGACTAAATTATCATGAACTATATATCCAAGAATACTTAAGTTAAAAAAAATATATAATTATTTGTAAAAATAACTAGTCAAACCATATTTCTGTCACGTAAACTATAGGTTCACTACACACTAGTCTAGACTTATTTACATCAAATTTAAAATAAAAATACTATGTTTTCCTTACTCCAAATTGTAATAATTTTAACTTAACACCACATACCTCAAATTTCTCTTAAATCATAATAATGTTGAAATACAAGTAATCGAGGACAAATAAATTTAAGCTTTTAAATGATTTTTCTCCCCCCTAAACATGATGTTTAATATTTAAAGCAATGTAAAACATGAATATAAGCATGAAGAAAATAGAACTAAATTACTTTTTGCCACATGTGTCTGTCATAAAAAATATACAGGTATAAACAAGAAAGGCAGGTATATGGATCTTTAATATGGTTCATCCTTCCACTCCTAGAGAACGTACACAAGTTTAGTCACAATGAGAAGACTAAGGAATCACTCCCCTTAAATCACATTGAAATCAAAGCAATTCACTCTCAATCCTAAACTTCAAAACACAAATAGAAATAATACACATCACAATAAATAACAAAACCACACACCAAAAATAAAAACAAACTTAGGTTGCGTCCCAAGAAGAGCTTGGTTTAACGTCATCAACTCAACGATTCCAATATTTACTCAGGTTGACCCAACACTAAGACCTCATTAACCATAGGTCTTTCACTATCAAGGTAAGCTCTAAGTCTTTGTCTATTCACTTTGAATATCCTACAACTTTTAGGATCTTTAATATCTATAACACTAAAAGGATAAATTTTAACTGTAGTAAATGGCTCAACCGTCTGGACTTAAGTTTTTCGAAAATTAATTTCAATCATATATTGTATAGTAAAACCTCCTATCTAGGCTCAAAATCTTTCCTAAGAATTTTTTGTTCATGTCATTTTTTTTTCATTTTCTCTTTGTAAATGTTTACATTTTCATAAGATTCTTATCTAATTTCCTCGAACTCATTTAACTACAATAATCTCTTATCACCAACTTTCTTCATATTATAATTGAATTCTTTAACAACCCAATAAGCATTATGTTCTAAGTTTACTGGTAAGTGACAAGCTTTGTCAAATACAAGCCATATGGAGGCATTTCTTTATAAGTTTTGTGCATAGTCCTATAAGCCAATAATGCTTCATCAAATTTCATAGCCCAATCATTCCTACTAGGATTGATGGTTTTTTCTGAAATCATTTTTATTTTCTTATTTGATACTTCTGCTAAACCACTTATTTGAGGATGATAAGTTTGGTTATCCCGTGCTTAATTCCATACTTAGTAACAAATATCTCAAATTTTCTATTCCTAAAGTTGCTTCCCCCATCACTAATGATCACTCTATGCATGTCAAATCTATTAAAGATATTCTTCTTTAAGAATTTAGCTACACTTTGAGCATCACAATTTGGAAGAGCTACTACCTCAATCCATTTTGAGACATAGTCTAGAACTATTAAAATATATAAATTTCCTAACGATGGTATAAAGGGACCCATAAAATTTAAACCCCAAACATAAAAAATCTTAATCTTCAAAGTAAAATTTAGGAGCATTCCATCTCGTTTAGAAATATTATTTACTCTCCGACATCTATCACAAGTTTTTATATATAAATTCATATCTCTAAATAGCACATGTCAATCAAATCTAAATTGCATCCCAATCCTACATATTTCTATAGTCTATACAAATTCATATCTCTAAAAGTGGTTCTATCAACTCCAAAATGTCCCCCAAATTCAGAATCATAACATTTCTTAATAATTTTTAGGATTTCTTCTACAGGTACACATCTCCTTACCACCCAATCCTACATATTCTATAAAGACATGGGTCATCCCAAAAGTAATTTCTTGTGCTATGTATCAATTTCTTCCATTGATGTTATGTCATGTCATAGGGCATAATATCACTAACTATAAAATTTATTATGTCGGCATACAATAGAATGTGCTACTTAGTAATAATAAAAGATTGCTCATCAGGAAAATTCTCTTTGATTTCACCATCATAAGAATATGCACCTTCTTGTTACAGTCTTAATAAATGATTAGCTTTTGATTATTAGAACCCTTCTTATCCACTAATTCAATATCAAATTCTTGCATCAAAAGACCCATATAATCAATCTCGGTTTGACATCTTTTTTTAACATCAGATATTTAATAACATAATGGTCAGTGTGAACAATACTTTTTATTTCAATCAAATATAGTTTAAATTTATCAAAAGAATATATTAAGATAAAAAACTCCTCAGTAGTAGTATAATTAATTTTAGCTTCAATAAGGATCTTACTGACATAGTATATAGACTTAAACATTTAATCATCTCTTTGTCCTAAAACTACCCCAATAACATAGTCACTGACATCACGCATTAACTTAATTTTTTCCCCCCAATCAGCCAAAATAATAATAGGAGCAATGGCTAATTTCTCTTTCAGAATATTGAAGGCATTTAGGGATTAATGGCCAAAATTAAATAGGACAACCTTTTCTAACAGACGACAAAAAATTTGGAAATTTTAGAATAATCCTGTATATATTGCTTATAGAATTTAGCATGTCCCAGAAAAATTTTAAATTCCCTCATAGTAGTAGGAGGAGGTAGTTTTCCAATTACTTGAATCTTTGCTGGGTCTACTTCCATGTTTCTTACAGATATTTTATGTCATAATAAGATTCCTCTCGAAATCATAAATTGAGGCTTCTTCCAATTGAGAACCAAGTTAGTTTCTTTGTAGTGTTTCAACACCTTCACTAAATAATATAACAAGAATCAAATGATGGTCCAAACCCTAAAAAATCATCCATAAAAATTTCAATTATGTTCTCAGTCAGGTCACAAAATATAGACATCATACACCACTGAAATGTAACACATTCATTACAAAACCCAAACGACATTCTTCAAAAAGTAAAAGTACCATAAGAACTTGTAAATGTTGTCTTTTCTTGATCCTCATGAGCTATAAGTATTTGGTGATGCCTAAAATATCAATCTTGAAAGCTAAAATATGGATTACCAGCTAGTCTATACAACTTTTGATCTATAAAAGGGTAAAGAAAAGTGATCTTTATTGGTGATATAATTTAATTATCGATAGTCTATACAAATTCACCACCCAGTGACAGGTCCAGTGGGAATTAGAGGGAAAAATCCCCTATATATTCGTTATGGTCTATCCAAAAGCTTTCTTATAATTCTTCATAATATCCATTAATTTCTCCTCTTGTAAATGAGTCAAATCTAAGGATATGATAACTAGTAATGTAGATGACTTCCATAAGTAAGCATACTTTAAGTGTGTGGGAAGCACCTTTATCTCAAGTTCAGGGAGTTTCTTAATAGAAGGAATAAGAGGTTTACTAGTTTTTGATGTATCTAGAATCTCAAACCTCTCCTGAACAAATTTTGAATCTTCAGTAATCAGTAGGTCTAATTCATCCTAAGAGTTTGTCTCTTTCTCATCATCCAACTCTGGCTCTACTAATTTAACTTCATAATTTTCTCAGAAATGGCTACTACGCAAATAATCATTTAAGTCTATCCGGAAACACACATCTTCATTTCCCTTGGAATAAAAATCCATAGATTTCAAGACATTAAAGTAACTTCGTGATCATTTGCCCTCATAGTTAATTCAACTTTTTTGCACATCTACCATAACTCATCCAGTGGCTAGGAAAGGTCTACCTAAAATGATTAGAATTTTTTTATCTTCCTCTATATCTAACACAACAAAATCAACAGGAAAGATAAATTTATCCACATTGACTAAAACATCTTCTATAAACCCCTTTTGATAAATGATCAAACTATTAGCTAGCTGAAGGGATACAACAGTAGCATGCACTCCTCATAATCCTAACTTTCTGAAGATAGACAATGGCATAAGGTTTATACTTGCTCCAAAATCACATAAGACTTTTCCAAAAAAAAAATTTCTCCTATTGCACAAAGAATAGTAAGGCTTGAAGGATCCTCAAGTTTTTGAGGAAGCTTCTTCTAAATGATAGTGCTGCACTCTTCACTAAATGCAACTATATCATAATCTACAAACTTTTTCTTCTTTTTAAAAGTTTCTTTCATTTACATAAATGAGCATTTGCTCCAGAGCCTCAGCAAAATGAATATTATAGTTAGCTTCTTAAATACCTCCAAAAGTTTCAAAAATTGCTAATCCAACTTCAATTGTTTAAGTCTTTGAGGAAATAGAGGTGTTAGTTTTTCTAAGTTAATCTTAGTTGGAGAGATTGATTTTTCAAAGACTTTTTAGATATTCACCAAAGGTTTTTTAGTTTCCACCATCTCCTTTTCAACATCAATCTTTTTCTGAACTACTTCCCCCAACACTCTTCCACTCCTTAAATTGATAGCTTTCATAGGCTCACCATTCTTCTCCTTAGGGAATCTCAGGGTTTCTAGGAAGTGTTCCTTGGGGTCGCTTGTTAAGGGAGTTAGCAATCTATCCCAACTGATTCTCTATGTTCTTTATTGTTGCACCTTAACTTTGAAGTTGATTCCCCATCTACGATACAACCTCCTCCCAAGACATCTTTTCTCTTTAGGTTATGAATTAGAGTTAAATCTTGGAGGATAAGAAGGTTTATAGTGGTACTATCCTAGTTATTTCAATTTGCTAATGGATTTTCCTGATTATTTCTCCATTGTTGGTTTCCCCCGTCAAAATTATTATTCCAATTAAAGTTAGGATGATTCTTCCAATCTGGGTTATAGAAATTGGAATAAGGTTTATTATCAAATGTTAATTACATTTAAGGTTTCAAATGGTGAAGTACTATAATCAACCATTTGTTCAAATCATTTTTCCTTAATTACTGAAGGTATTTGAGGTTGGTTTATTCCAAATTGTTCTAGATTCTCTGATATTGCTGCTACCAGAGAAGTTAGAATTGACAACACATTTGTATCATGCACACTAGCTAACTTACCAGAGTTTAATCTTTCAGAAGGCCATTGAAAATTGTTCGTGGCCATCTCTTCAATCAGAGAATATGCCTCATTAAATGACTTGGACATGAGTGAGCCACCAGTGACTTGACTCGACCCACAATCACGTAGTTATTTTAATTTCCTTGCCATAAAATTGACCAAGTTTTTTTTGGTGGCTAGTGTGCAAAATGAATATGCTATAGAGTTTAGAATTTAGAAATCTCTTAGGTTAAGTTCTAGTCTACTACTATCAGGTCTTAGTTTGGAATTTTTAAAAATTTTAATTTTTCTAAATTCACTTATCTACTCTAAAATTAATATTAACTAAATTAAATAAAATCATAATCTATTAAGGCTAGTTAAATTATGGAAAGTTCTATATAATCAAAATCTCTTCTCTCATGCAATGAATATAGTGGCATAAGTAGTATAAGAATTGATAGAGTTATGTAATAATTTTTGTACCAATAAGAAACATATGTCTACCTACCCTCTTCAGAGTGTATAGATAAACTTAATATTCTATTAGGTTTACACAACTAAAAGAGATGCGAAGGGGGTTAAAAAGCCTTAGAACTCATGGTAAGGTACCCATTCACTCACTTCAATTATCACCAAAAAGCTCCTAATAGAAACATATTATGAAGTATATTTCCTTTAAAAGTTGCATTTCTGCCTAAACTAATTCACAATAGCCAACCGAACAATGCGAGTGCACTCAAGTTGTGAATTCACTGCTTTTCGGAGTCTTAGTCTCAACTTAAAACATATGTTAACATAACCTATGACCAATACGTTATGTCAATGAAGAAACGAAGATATTGCTCATCACATAGAAATTAAAATTATTCTACCATTAAACAAATTTTCCTATACATGCCACTACTTCATCACAAGAGGAAAGGGTAAGAAAAACTACACACTAAGCATGAAGAAAACACATGGATTCTTTGTTGCAAATAACATTAAAATCATACAACTATATTGCAATAATTCAAAAAAAAATACAAAAAAGAGTCCAAGACTTATCTTTATAAAAGATTCACGCCCTCCTTACACAACAAATAACAATCCCTTACACTTCTATTCAAAGTCCCAAATGCCGCCAAGACTCTAAAAGACACTTCCCCCCTTACACACACACACACTCACACACACTTCCCCTCACACTCACTCATCTCTCCTCTTTAGGGGACAACAAGCCTCATTTAATATATCCCTCAAAATTCCTTAGAGTCACTTCATATGCTCCTTCAAAATTCATCCAAATACATTGAATTTTAAGAAAAACTGATTTTGGCGCCTAAGCGCCCAACTGTGGCGCCTGGGTACCAGCCTTTTAGAATCCCTGGTTAACTGTCTGGCACCTAGGCGCCATATTTAGGTGTCATGATGTCAGA
>NEWO01000313.1:383142-416386 GCA_003013225.1 Phalaenopsis aphrodite
TATATATATATATATATATATATATATATATATATATATATATATATATATATATATATATATATATATATATATATATATATATATATGGTGGATGTTAAAAATAAACTAACACTGGCTAAATATGGGTTGCATTGAGTCTTCACATTGTCAACATCTTCTTTCTATCTAGGAGGCAAAAGGGGTTAGCTCAGGATGCTCTTTGTTAGTGTCCGAGTGTCACCTCCTTTAATCCCCATAACTTAATGATGGTTCAGTATGCTCCATGATTATGTAGCTCCCTCTCTCTGATGATAAAAGGGTGTTTTTACATTCATTCATTTACATGTGTGTCTTACTCGTTCTCATTTTATTGGTTCCATTTTATCATTTATGTGACATTTTGTACATCATGATGAGATTCTTGAGTTTAAGTCCATCATGTTTTTTCTCATGCATATCTTGCATGTTTTCTTAACTTTTAGCCTTTGTAAAGTGTTTTTGACTTAGTTTCATTGTCGTTAGGGCTCAGCTCCCAAGGCATATCCTTTGTGGCATGTTTTGTGCATTGCTCTTCTATGTTCCTGCACACGAGATCTAACTTCTTAAAGTAAGTTCATGTTTATGATTGCACCATGTAGGTATGGGTCTCACGAGTCGGCACGTTAGTGGCAGAACTTAAATGACCCTTAGCTTGACTTGTAGTGAAAATTAGAAAATAAGCATCACTCATCGGCTCACCTAAATGTGTAATGTTAGTTATCATATTATTACTAAATCTCATAAAATCATTCTAAGCATAGGTATGAATTGTTGACATTCGTCGCTCATCATGAAGAGAGTTAGTTCATTCAAATTCTTTGAAGGGAGACAGCTTGGTGACCTATTAAGGTACTACATAAAGACCCATAGCCTTTGCACTCGCACGTTTTGCACATAGATGTATACGTAGGTAACACCTTGTAGTTCTAATCTAGAACTAGCTATTCATTGATTTGTGCTAGTTTGTATACATTTGGTATGTCATTTGCATGTTTTATTAAGTTTGTGGCTTGCACATTAGCTATTAGGTTGGATTTTTTCTTATAGGTGAGATTCATTTCCCATAGGCACTTCTTAGCTCTCCTTCTGCCTTATATGGTATTTTATGTGTTGCATAAGATATCCCATACTGAATTTTGTTTTTCATATTCAATATTTTCTTGGATTTTTTTCAAGAACTTTTAAAGTCCCTTAGAAGAATCTGTACTGATAATAAGGTGTAAGTGGAGCTCGGACCGTGTGGTGAGGACCATGAGTTGTTTATTTGTGGCTCAAACCTTAATTTCATATCTCACATTTATTGTATAGTACTAGAATCGGGTATGTGTATGTAGAGCCGACCAACTCTATTTCCTTTTCTAAAATTTTAGCCAACCCAAGAGCACCCAACTTTTTATTATTTTATATTGAGTGCATTTCTTTACTCCATTTTACTTGTGTTCACTCTTTATTAGGCCTATGGTTTGTTTGAAAATAAAATCTTTTGCTATAAAAGTTAATCATAAACAATTTATCTTAATAAAATTTAGTACAGAACATTTAAGATTTTAAAATTTAAAGCTTCATTTGCTATCCTTACTTTCCTACATGTCCTTTAGGCCAGCTTAAACAAATCATAAAAGGAATGAATTTTTCCCCCTTGCATATTTATAGAGCTTCCATGATTAGGATGTGTTAGATATTTTCCTAGATATTGTACAATCCTAGGAAAGTACTCTTGCTTTCCAATTTGAATGGCTTATCATAGATTTTGTACGATTAGATGATTGTCTCATGCAATATATGGTGTTAGATGCTCTCCCGATCCATATAGGATTGTAAATTATTTGTAGGGCAGCCTAGCTTTGTAGCTGAGTTCTTCATTCCTTTTTTTTTTCTTCTGTATAGATTTTTTGTAAATACCCTTGGTAGGTATAGTCCTTATTCCACCCTTTTGACCAAATAGATTCATAGGAACAAAGATGTTTCTTTCCTTTAACTTTGGATCTACTAGATTGCTTTGAACGATACAACATTCAGATTGCTGATGAAGTGATCTTCAGTTGGGTTAGGTTGACTACCTTCACGATTTAGTAGATTCGACATCCCAATAGTTTGAGAGGACTGATCCATGGAGCCCCAACCAGACTCTCTATCTATCTAGGTTATTGGACTACCCCTTTGGGCATAATAGTTTCCTTTGTCGAGCCCTTTGTAGGCATGCATCGTATTACCTCTTAGCACAACAGTGTGTACCCGCCAGGTCTCAATGATTGACCGTCTATCTTGGCTTACTTCTACCATTATGACTAGAAGATTTTCCCATGCTAAGTGCGCCAAAAATGTCTTTGGTTGTCTGTGTTCTGAAACTATTTTAAGCAAACACAACACCTTATATCATGAGTTTTCTCAATAATCCCGAGGACATAATTGACCATGATATATTATTGTCAGAAGTCTCTCTGAACCCAGAACAAATAAATTCATTTTTTATTATGGTTTGGCTACGAAGATCTTTCTCGTTTATTCTCTCGGGTCGAGCATGATTTACTTTGGACAGCTCTTCTTTGGTTTATGTTACGAGGATTTTTTATATAAATATCTTCATAGCCACCATTTTTGTTTCTTCTTAATTTTTATCCACCTCCAATTTATCCTCTCTTCCTTTAATTTTCAAATGAGGGTTACCTAAAAAGGATAATCTGAAGAGGAGATGCACCAAGAAGGCCATTCAGCTAGCATAAGAAAGCAATGCGATCAAGTATATTTTCCAAAAATTATAATAATGAACTTAATTCATAGACCTAATCCAGTATGAATGGAATAAAGTAGAAAAGGTCTATAATATATCAAATGAATTCAATATTTTGGCCCTGGTCCTTTGTAAGTGTGGAAGAGTTGGCAAAGTTCAAATTTAACAATCAAACCCGACGATGGCAGAGTAAGCAATGAATTTCAATCTGAAGTGCTATTTTTAAAATGAAGTTTCAATAAACATTTTAATATATTCAAGTATTACAATTACTGAATATGATCCTTTCTAAGCATAACAACAATTAATAATGCTCAAATTCAATCAAACGTTAATCTTGAACCTGATTCTCTAAGCGGAACAAAGTTGACAAGATTCAAAACTTCAAATTCTCCAAATGATGATCGAGTTAATAAAAAAATTTCAATGTAAGAGGTTTATTTTAAAAATATGTTTCAAAGCCTATTTCTAAAAGTCAAATTAAAAACCTCTATTGGAGGGTTTTATTTCTAAAAACCTCAATCCAAGGGTTTTATTTCTAAAAAACCTCAATGGGAGGGAATTTTAAAATTACATCTTAAAACCTATTTCTAAACTCAATCAATATAACATATAAACCCAATTTTATTAAGCGGGCAATAGTTGATAAGATTCAAATCAATCCAAACAAATCCTTGATAAAGATAAAATTGATAGAAGACTTTAACCGAAGGGGCTCAACTTTCAGAATTTAGCTTTAGGGTCCGTTTGAGACAGTTTATAAGTGCGGGCGGTGTTTTCAAAACGTCACTGTACCGTTTGGTTCGTGCTTTTCGCCAGCTTATCAAAAACTGTGTTTGAGTTTTTACACTAAACGCAAGCCGCGGGTCGACCACTGCGGCCGGCCCGCGAGCCGCTTTTCAGGATAAACAACTTATCCATAAGCTGTCCCAAACGGACCCTTAAAGTCCAAAGTCTATTTGAATTTTAATTCATACAATTTCTAAATCTTATCCTTTATAATCTGAAAAGAGTTGAGAAGATTCAAATCAATCCAATCAAATATCTAATGATGACAAAATTGATAAATGATTTCAACTAGAAGAGCATATTTCTAAATTAAGCTTCAAAATTTATCTAAAAAAAATTAATTATTAAATCTACTCTGCCATCGTTGGGTTTGATTGTTAAATTTGAAATTTAGGTGTGAGATATATAATACTAATAGATTTGAGTCATATGTGAGTAAAACCCCCTTTATAAAAACAAAAACAATTTAGATAATCAATAGATCATTTATGACACTAAATAGGACGCAATGGAGAAAAAGGATTCATGTAGCCGACCCCATGTAGTGGGATTAAGGCTTTGTTGTTGTTGTTGTTGTTGTTGTTGTAGTAGTAGATCATTTAGCTTTTTACAGATTATAGACAAATATTCTATCACTTAAGATCACTCTCATTATGAAGTGCTAAAAGTAAAGTTTAGTAACTTGTAAAAATACACAATAAATATATTAATTGTCCAAAATTAATAAAAACTTTGAAGATTTGTTCTAAGTATGCATAAATGTAGTGTGGTGTCAAAGTTTTAATTGGCATGATTTTATTCCAGTATTTTTTTGAGAAAAAAATATTAAAGAAAAGTTTCCTTCAATGTCTCAATGCTACTCCCAGAATTTTAACACTTGAAAATAAGAACTTAATTATTAGAACTGTAAGAACTAGAAGCAGCAGGCTTCCAGGAATCTATTTTACATAAATCAGGCCATTCAAATTATAAAGAAGAGCATGGTCTCAACAATAATTTAAAAAAAAAAAAGCAGACAAACATAAACAAAACACATTTCTTCCTAGCGGAGAGGAAGGCCATGGCCTTGTTATTATCATGACCTTCAGTAGAGTTTTGAGCTATTTAACAGCAGTGGGAACAAGAAAACTTGGCCAGCAGCTCCCTTTATCCAAACTGGAAGGTAGGAAAACCATTTCGTCCGCCATTAATGTGGCTTGAGGAAGCTTTAGTACATGTAGTCGTGTGTGTCTCCATCGTTTGTTCGTCGAGCCCCATCTTGTACTTCGCCGGAAAGCACTCTCTTGCTCATGTTGGCCCTTTGCACGAGACGAACTAATGCTTGAACTACTTCCGACATGGGAGGTCTGAACTCCGGCTCAGGCTGTTAAAACACAAAAAATGATTTATATGCATACCACTCTATTCTTATGTAATTATATATGTAACACCTAAATTTATGTTTTTACATGTATGCCCCCTTACATATGCATGAAAAGATGTATTTAATTTTTTAAACTAAAAATAATACTATTTTTTATCGATCAGGAAAAAGAAGAAGAATGAATCTTTCCTATGCCAGTTATTTTGGATTTCATTCATATAAAAATTTTGTTTTTTCTTTATGTGGTTTATGTTACCTTTTCAAGGTACATAAAGAAATATTAAGCTGTGAAATCTAGTTTTTTCCCTATTAATAAAACATGCAATTCAAATTTAGTCATAAGTTGACCTAAGCATTAAAGATTGCTGGTTTTTACATACACAACGCTCGTGAGTTATTTTATCAAAGAAAAATTTACGTATGTAAACATAATTCTCATATATTTTCATATCACACATCTAAACTTTCATATTTACATATATTGTACTTTCGTGATATAAACCTAAATATGAAAAGATTTATTTCTAAAAAGCGGTAATAATACTATTTTTGATGTCATGTTAAAGATTTGAGTCCTGTGTAAATATTAAAGTTCAGGTGTGAGATACATAAACACATAAGAATTGGGTGATATGTATGTATGTAAATGCCTTGAACATATAAATCGTCGTCCTATAGTTCAAGATTAACTTCTAGGTACGACAAGAATTAGTAAACTGTGAAGCCTAATTTTTTCCCTATGAATAAAACAAGCTATGCAAATTTAGTAATGAGTTGACCTTAATATAGGTGATTTTATTTACCTAACACAATTCTTATGTATTTACATACCCCACGATAGTACTTTGGTGCTTTAAACTATGCATGAAAAAGACATATTTCACTTTTATAATATGGTAAGTGTTAATTTATGTGACTTTAAATATATGAGTAATATGTGTACAAATATAAAAGTTTTAAGTGTGAGATGTGCAAATACATTAGAATTGTGTGCTATGTCCCTAAAGATTATAGGAAGATTTGAAGAGGGTGTGGGAACTCCCCTCCTATAGGTTTAGGGATGAGGTCCAAGAAATGTATTCAATATTGTGGGTTATTTTATCATATTTTTTGCTGCCATAGGTTATCTTTATGAATTCAAGTTGGATGGTTATATAGATGAGGACGTTTTTAGTAGAATTCAAATTGTAGACGGTTGAAATGGAGGAATGCATCGGCTTTCTTACAGTTTAAAAGGAAAATTATATAAGAAGTTGGTGAGACTTGAAATGTTTAATTGTGCATAATGTTCGCCGATAAAAGAGAATCACAAAATTAAGTGTTGCTGAAGAAAATGCTTTGGTGGATGAGTGGCTTTACATTTAAAGATAAAATGCGCTTTACACTTAATGATAAAATGCGAAAAGAATGTATCGGTGAAAGGATTGGAGTAGCTCCAGTGACGGAAGCTTAGAGAGTCACTTTAGATCATTTGGTCATGTTAAACGTCGATAATTTGATGTTCCTCTTAGGAAAATAGATGTTTTAAATTTGACTTATGTGAAGAAAGGTAGAGGTGGACCTAAAAAGATTTGGGCATAATGTAAAAGAAATAATCTTAATTTATTAGAAGTAAACAAAAATATGACACTTAATAGAACACAATGGAGAAAACTGATTCCTATAGCTGACCCCACTTAATGGGAGAAGACTAGATGTTATTGCCGTTGTTGTAGGTTGTATTTATGAAGAGGTGAAAGCCATCTTATACTTGTAGTACAGTATTTAGAGTTAGAATACTCTAAAAATCCAATCGTGATAAATTATACGGCGAAAGCAACAAGACAATTAGGTGAAACAGTATAAAATTCTAGTTAATTTTTTATACCTTGATCTTCTTAGCTACTATTCTTTTTCTTAACTCTCTTACTTGAAATAGTTTGTCTATTTTCCAGCGAGAAGTATAAATCAACTCATATCAAAAGTTACCTGAACGCAAAGAGCGATAACATCAGCAAAGCGCGAGAGCGACTTCGCAGGGTACAGCCCATGGAGTTCTGGATCGACCATCTTGTCGAGGGCATCAATATCGTGGAGCTGTGGCGTAGCCCACCGAACCAATGATTGCTCAGATGTTGATCTTGAGCTGCCATGATGAAGATTGCAAACACAAAACAGATGATATATTATCTTTTAGTTTCAGTTCTCACAAGATAATGTAGACTCCATATTTATCAGGAGAATGAAACATAAAAGGAAGATTTACATACGTACCGCTCAATTTCAATTTGTGTACATATCTAACACTTAAACTTCAACTTATCCATACATACCACCTTATCTATCCATGAAAAGGCATATTTCAATTTTTTAAAAGTTAAATGGTGGTATTTGATGTGATGTGAAAAATTATGGTGGTCTAAATGTAAAAAATAAAATTTAAGTGTTAGATATGTAAATACAAAGGCATTGGATGCTATATATGCAAATACATATCAGAAGATTTACGTGCATACCCCTCAATTCTCATGTATTTACATACCTAACACCCTAAACTTCAATTTTTACAGTCATATATACCACCTTACCTATACATGGAAAAGGTGGATTTCAGTTTGTAAAAAGTTAAAATGGTGGTATTTTTGATGTGATATGAAAGATCTGGTAGGTATAAATGTAAAAAAGTAAAGTTTAGGTGTTAGATATTAACATACATAAGAATTGGGCGGTGTGTATGTAAATGCACCAACTTATAAATTGCTCTGAATCTCTGATTCCTGTGTAACTCACTTACACTAACTCAATAGTAGAAGTTACCTATCAAAGGGTTTTCTTCCTGTCAGAAGCTCAAGCATAACAACTCCAAAGCTATACACATCACTCTTTAAACTGTAGTGTCCAGACAAGCAAACCTCAGGAGCATTATATCCAGATAACTTGTCCTACATAAAGTTGCAAAAAATACAAAATGTTTTAAGCACTACTATTATAATCTTCTATGACTATGGGTCTAAAATAAGGTTCATGGGTTGGGATCTAACCCCGAATTGACCCAACCCAAACAAATTTGACCAAAATCCGACCCGACAACCCAAACCCAACCCCTATAATCTGTTTAACATAGGATATAACAGCTATTCTGGTCAAATTTGCCAGTATGAGTAAATTAGTTTAGTTTTAATGAGTTGATGGGCTAAATTAAACAAGTGAAGAAGTAGGACCATAACGAGCAAAACTAATGAAAATTTAGGGATCCTTTTAATAATTTACTCAAAAAAATAGTATTAAGTTCACCTGATATTCTGCACTAGGGATAAGGCTTTCAAGGCCAGCATCAGAAAGGTGAGGATTGAGGTCAGCATCCAATAAAATGTTGGCCGACTTGAAATTACGATGAATGACAGATGGAGAGCAAACTTCATGCAAATACCTGGAAAAAATTAAATTGTGGGTTACACTCGAGAAATAATTGCATTATAAAATATAAGTCTAGTCTGACAACTAATTCTCAGAAAACAGAATATTATCCATATTATTCAGTTTCAATACTGAGAAAACACATAATGAAGAAAACCACAATAAGCATAATTAATCTTTATAACATCTATGCAGTTCAAAAAACTAAAAAAGGATAAGCATGTAGAAGCTTGAAATTGAGTCAGCATACAGAGTGACAGTAACTGTTGAGAATTGGACCAAACTTAGGGTCCTATTGGTAAATAATGAATATTGAAAAAGTCTCGAGATTTATTTGTAAAACATTGTAATTCCCTATTCAAGCCCATGTAATAACTGTACAAAGCAGGTTTTTGGGCAATTATTCTTCATGGTATTAGAGTTTAACCTAGCCGCCTCACGTCTTTGCCTTCTTCCCAACAAGGTCTGATCACGATTGTATCGTAGGGTGGATTCGATCACTTCGCTGTCTTTCTAGCAAGCTTTAATCGCGACTATCTCGTAGAGTTCAGTCACGAAGGTACGGACGTGACTATATCGCAGGATTTAGTCGTCATCTTCGCCTTCCCAACAAGCTTTGATCGTGACAGTATCGCAAGGTTTGGTCACATTGTCCCCTTCCCAACAAGCTCTGATCATGATTGTCTCTCATGGGTTCAATCACGATTGTGGTCATGACTGTATTGAGGGTTTCGGTCCTGAGGTTCGGTCACGACTATATTACAAGGTTCTCTACACACTGCGATTCCAGAATTGCTTTCCAGACTGTATCGCGAGGGATTTGCGTATGAGGGGGATTCTAAGGTTTCCTGTAAGTGGAAGGTGTAGGGCAGCACTGTGCAAGGACAGGAGGAGGAAACAGAGTGGAACGAACAGATAGAGATGCAGGAAGGAAGTCGCGTGTGATCTAGACTTGGATCCTTATGATTAAGGATGTTATGAGAAGGAGATGGTGCAAGTGGTAAGGGATTTGAGCATCTAGGGAAGATAGATCCCGAGGTTATGAAAGCTTTGATCGAACTCATAGAAGGAGCTAGCGTCTCAACGAGTGCTACTACCTTAGGATGTGCTTTGACGCAGGTGAAGCTAGATCTCCCTCATATGGATCTGAAGCTTGATGGACTAGCCACGTATCTGAGTTGGTCATGTAAGATAGAGGCTGCTTTAATAGGGCAGAGACTAGAGGGATATCTGAAGAGAGTCAAGGCTGAGCTAGTGAGTGACAGTGATGAGAGAGATTAATGGAGGGCCACACATGCCTTACTTTACACTTGGCTTCTATACTCGATGGTTCCATCAATTGCCTTATCGGTAGATGACATTCGTTAGATGAGAGGCATTGGGCAAAACTAAAGAGGATTAATGCTCAGACAGAGAACCGCATGAGGGTATTCCAGATTCAACATGAGATACAAGCAGTGGTACAGGGTGATAGACTGATTTAGGAATGTGCCATAGATTTGGAGCAATTGTGGGCAAATCTTGATCAATTCTCACAGATGTTGAGCTGTGGCGATCCAGAGTGCAAGAAAGAGGGATCCTTATACAAATGAGAACTATGCAATTTCTGACCCATCTGAACCCGGTCTTTGATCAGAGAAGATCAATTCTCCTAGCCCAAGCGACTATCTCTTTACTAGAGAGGTCATTTCTGCAATGATATAAGAGGAGAGTCGCATGAAGCAACATTATGAGCTGAGTGCTTTCAAGTGCACGATTAGCGTTAGCTACCTCAAGCTCAAACATGATAGGTGTCTAGGAAAGAATCGCAAGTTCTACAATTGTGGTGAAGTCAGGCATCTGAGCAAGGCCTATCCTAGGCCACAACGAAAGAGAGGTGGATGTGGACAGGGTGGAGGTTGTGGTGGCGAAAAGGTGAAAAATGGGGCTACCAAGCTAATATAATGATAGCAGATGAAGGAGAGACCAGTGTGGTTTTTACCAATGATGATCATGAGTGTCTTGAGTTGTTGAAGAAGAAGCAAAAACTAGCAGGAGATGGGGTTGAAGATGCTTCCAATTAATCATCATCAAAGGGTAACATTACCACTTATGTTTACTCTGACAAAGGTACATGTGATACAACTGCTTATTTCACCACAGGATCATCAAAATGGCTAGTAGATTTTGATGCATCTCGGCATGTAGCAGGTACTGCTCGAAATTTTTCTGTCTAGACTCCCCTAATAGTACCAGAGAGCATTTAGAAGGCTGATGGTACAACTCAACCTGTAGTTGGTAAGAGTACAGTGAGAGGTACCAATTATATGACTTTGTCTAATGTTTTGTATGTTCATTCTTTTTCAATCAACCTTTTATCCATTAACGTTATTATTCACCAACTAAAATGTGTAGTTTTTTTATATTCCTAAGGTGATTATTCTGAAGAAAGGGACGAGTTGGACACTTGGGACTTGAACGTGGCATAAAGGACTCTAGTACTTGGATCGGGAGGGGATGGATTCAGCTTTGACATCCATGGTAGAGAATGGTGAAGTAGGAGAATCTGAGAGAAGTGTGAAGTATGTGTTGTTGCAACATCAAAAACGCATGAGACACTGTTGTTTTAGTTTATTAAGTTGATTATATCATTCATTGTATGAAAATACAAATAAGCAAAAACTTGTTTGTGACGCTAGTGAGTTTGGTAAGCTTAATATGAGCTCTTATATGAGTTATGGGAATAAGACTAATGAAAAATAAAGGTGATGTGTTTGCTTGCTCCATAAGGCAACCCAAACTCAATATAGTGCAGTAGTGAAAATACTGAAGTCTGATAATAGGACAGAGTCTACTAACAAAGTATTTGGGGAATACTTGTCAGCTCAAGAGATATAGCATCAAACCACATGCCCATATATACCATTACAAATTGGAGTAGCAGAAATGACTAATAGACACCTTCTAGAGATTGTCCGAAGCATGATGATTGTAATGTCTCAAAGTACTTATTGGGGCAAGCAGTTTTGACAACTCTCAAATGATCAACAAGATGCCATCGAAGGTGTTGGAATGGAAGTCTCCTTATCAGATGTTGAAAGAAGATAATAGCAAAATCCTCATTAATGGTGCTTGGATTTGTATGTTTCGTGAAGGATAACAAACCATCAGTAGGGAAGCTGAATCCCAGAGCTATGAAATATGTGTTCCTAGATTTTTCTACTACTTATAAGGGGTATGTCTATTAGAATCCAAATAAAAAAAGATTGTTTATGAACACGAATGTGTTATTTAGAGAATGCCCAAAAGGTGTCATCAACCCTCGGTGACCCACTAAATATTTGAGTATGAGGCAAAAGGTAAGTAGCCATGGTGAGAGAGTGAAACACGTGGAAGCAATATCTTGTCCAGTGATATGGGATGAATTAGTTGAAAAACTGAAAAATGAGGAGAGTGAACCCACAATTGGTGGGAATCAGGTTGAAGGTGAGCTAAAGGTCTATACATGGAGAAGAAAGCAAAATGAGAGAATGGTGCCTATAGTGCTTCTTGTGTAAGCTAGTCTCTTATAACGGTCTCCCCAGACTGAGACACCTACAACATCCGCTTCCAACTCAAAACTCCCATGTGATACGGTTTCTCCTTTTCCTAACCCCCAACTTTGAGGAGCACCTCTCACAATAATGCGGGATATCCACCCAAGCATCTTGTGTAGGAACATGACATTGCTAACTTTGTTTAATATTCTAGCTATCCACCTTTACATAGAGCATTTATTGCATCTTTGGATACTGTCTCTGTACCCAAGTATCGACAGGTAGCTATGGAGGATCCCATGTGAAAAACAGCTATGCATGAAGAGCTTAGGGCTCTCGATAAAAATAGAACATAGAAGATAGTGTCACTACCAGCAGGGAAAAAGACAGTTGAGTGAATGTGGATCTTCACAGTGAAACAAACTCCAAAAAGAAAAGTGGAGCAGTACAAAGCATGACTGGCAGTGAAAGATTAATGTAAGACATGGTATTGACTATGATGAAATATTGCACCAGTAGCAAAAGTGAGAACAATGAGAATACTGGTTTCTATGGCAGTGAATGGTGGGTGAATGTTACACCAACTTGATGTGAAGAATGCATTTCTTTATGATTACTAAATGAAATATATATGAAATTACCATCAAGATTCGGTATAGTTCAGACCATAGGCGAGGTATGTAGGCTCAAGAAATCACTATATGACTTGAAGCGGTCTCCTCAAGCCTGGTTTGATAAGTTTTGAAAGGCTATTATGACCATGTGATATCGGCAGATCAATACAGACTATACAATATTATTTCGACAACAGAAGGTCACACCACTATACTTGTTGTATATGTTGATGACATCATTGTCACCAGTGATGATGAATGAAAGATTGTCCAACTAAAGGTATGATTGAGCAATGAATTTGAGGTGAAGGATCTTGGACAACTCAGATACTTTTTTGGGATTAAAGTGGCCCTGGAACCTCAGAGGATTCTTGTCACAGAGAAAGTATCTACTAGACCTAACGAAAACAGACATGATGGGGTGCAAACCTGCATCTCTCCAATTGACAAGAAGGTCAAGCAGTGCAAAGGCAGGAGAACAGGGTGATCATGAGAGATACCAGAGATTGGTGGGTTGTTTGATTTATCTATGTAACATTCGACCCGACATCTCTTTTGCAGTGAGTGTGATGAGCGCTACATGCATGATCTAAGAAAGAGCCATGTGGATACAGTGTATCAAATTCTGAGGTACGAGAAGAGTGCACTAGAGAAAGCATGTATATATTGAGGGCTTTTGTAATGCTGACTGGGCGAGTTGTATAGATAACAGAAGATCAAGCTCAAGATAAATGTTTTTAGGGGCAACTTGATCTCTTTAAATAACAAGAAATAGTCCAACGTAGCGAGGCCAACAACAAAACAGAGTATAGGGCCATGGCCTTATGAGTTGCCGAGATGATGTGGTGACAGCCTTATTGGTCGAGCTCAAGGTGGACCAAGGAACTCAAATGAAGTTGTGGTGCGACAACAAGTCATCAATGAAGATTGCCAACAACCAAGTGCAACACAATAGAACCAAACATGTGGAGATTGATAGATTCTTCATTAAGGAAAAGCCAAAAAAATTGACTGCTGGAGCGAAATCATGTAGCCACTAAAGAGCAACCGGTCGACTGCCTCACCAAAGTACTTAGCTCATTAGATTTGTCTAGGTTATGTGACAAGATGAGATTAGTGGATATCTTTTGTCTATCTTGAGGGGGAGTGCTGGAAAATGGATGGACCTAAGTTATGACCAAATTAGTAAAAAAGGAAAAATGAGGTCTAGGGATTTATTTGTAAAACATTGTAATAGCCTATTCAAGCTCATGTTATGAATGTACAAAGCAAAGTTTTTGAGCAATTCTTTCTTCAGTAACTTCAAAGTGTTGAAGTTGGCCATACATAACACCCAATTCCTATCTATTTACATAACTAACACCTAAATGTTACTTGTTACAATAATGCCACCCAAATCATTCTTATCACATCAAAAATATCACCATTTTAACTATTAAAAAGTGAAATATNATTGCCAACAACCAAGTGCAACACAATAGAACCAAACATGTGGAGATTGATAGATTCTTCATTAAGGAAAAGCCAAAAAAATTGACTGCTGGAGCGAAATCATGTAGCCACTAAAGAGCAACCGGTCGACTGCCTCACCAAAGTACTTAGCTAATTAGATTTGTCTAGGTTATGTGACAAGATGAGATTAGTGGATATCTTTTGCCTATCTTGAGGGGGAGTGCTGGAAAATGGATGGACCTAAGTTATGACCAAATTAGTAAAAAAGGAAAAATGAGGTCTAGGGATTTATTTGTAAAACATTGAAATACCCTATTCAAGCTCATATTATGAATGTAAAAAGCAAATTTTTTGAGCAATTCTTTCTTCAGTAACTTCAAAGTGTTGAAGCTGGCAAATAGCTTACATACATAACACCCAATTCCTATCTATTTACATAACTAACACCTAAATGCTACTTTTTACAATAATGCCACCCAAATCATTCTTATCACATCAAAAATATCACCATTTTAACTATTAAAAAGTGAAATATACCTTTTCACAAATTGGTATAGCAAAAAATTGAATAGTGTTAGATATGTAAAGATATAAGAATGTGTGGTATTCATGTAAATCTTCCATCTTTTTAAATTAGGTAGATAGAATGGATAGAAAGGAACTTCATTTCAAAAAGGAGAAAATGACCATTGGTTTTAGTTGGCAAATGCTTAGAGAAAAGATCCAAAATTGATAATTGTAATTTATACATCAAAAGCTCAAATCCAGGTGTGTGAAGCACAATTGAAGCAATTCGTAGATGAAATGCCGTGCTATGCACAAGAAAAAGGGACATTTGCATACTACCTAGATTCTATGCATTTACATATCTTACAGCAGAACTTCACATTCCACCTTACTTAAAAGTTCTAGTGTAAGATAAGTAAATAAATAGAAATTGAGTGGTATGCATGTAAATCTTCTCAAGAAAAAATGCCACATGGAAACATCATAAAAAAGAAAAGGTTTTTACATACTCTAAAGCTCTAGCAGTCCCAAGCGCAATCTTTATGCGAGTGTTCCAAGTTAAATGATTTTCATGCTCATCGGAAAGGTAAAGGAGATCGTGTAACGAGCCATTTTTATGGAACTCATACACAAGTAAGTGCTGCCCGTGCTCAGAACAATAGCCCTCCAACACGGATAGATTTGGATGATTTAAACGTGCAATGTTTGAAACTAATCCAATAAAGTACTCAGACGATTCATTGATTAGAGAGGAAGAACTTATTTTCTTCACAGCCAGAACCTAAAGAGGAAAGTTGTTAGACGGTGCATGAAGAGTTCAGAAAAAAAAAAAAGTGGCATATACATGCATACCACCCAATTCTTATGCATACACATATATAACACCTAAACTCCTGTTTTTACATTTATACCACCCAAATATTTCATATCACATAAAAAATACCTTTATTATAACTTTTCAAAAGTGAAATACACCTTTTTATGCATAGATAAGGTGGCACATATTTAAAATTTGAAGTTTTGGGTGTTAGATATGTAAATACTTGGAATTAAGTTGTATGTAGTAAATCTTCAAAAAAAAAAGTTAGAATAAGGAAATAGAAACATATTTCAGTTTGCTATATAAGATTAGGCGCATGGTTGGAGAAGGAAAAGAGTAAAAATGTTAGACAAGCTATCTATTTTAAAAGTATTACATAATCAAAGTAAAGAATAGATACCAAATAAAACCGAGAGGAGCTAATGCGACAAAAAATGTTTTTGCAATGGTTGAAATTGAAGTTCAATGTAAGAATGAATTATGTTCATACAGAAAATGGAACAATTAGCTTCCCTTACTTTAAATTTTATTTTATTTTTATTTAGCTTCCCTTACTTTTTATAGCAAGAGAATACCACCACTATAAGACAGCCTTCCTTTCTATTTTTATTTTTCAAAAATGAAATACTGTACTACTTTTACAGTAGCTGTTTAACACTTCCAGCCATTTTATGGCCAATAAGAAAAAGGGGCATTTACATACCACACAGTTCTTATGAAATTTACATATCAAACACTTAAAGTTTGACATTTACACGTAGAACACTAGTGTCATAAATCTATGCATAAAAACGAGTATTTCCCTTTTAAAAAGTTTCTAATTGTGGTATTTTTTATGTGTTCTTAAAGTTTTGAGTTTTATAAATGTAAATATTAAAGTTTAGGAGTTAGATACGTAAATACATAAGAATTGTGTGGTTTTTATGTAAATACCCCTACAAAAACATTATTCTGATCGAAGATCTTTAGTAAATTTCCTTTGCCCCATAGTGCGACATGATTGCAGTAATAACATTTTTAGATGCTTAAATTAACTCAAATAAATGGTTCAAAATAAATGGCAACACTTAGGAAATGGTCGAAGTAAATAGTTACCTTACTGTCCGAAAATTGCGCCACATACACTCGGCCATGAGGACCTTCCCCAATAAGATTATCCACACTGAAGTTATCTGTAGCAATCTGTAGATCTGCTACAGAATAAACTGTTGTTTTTATAGATACAGCTTTTGCCTTCTTCACAGGTGTTTTGACAGAATCATCTTCATCGAAAGATTTATTTTGCCTGTCAATGGGAGGAGGTTTCAGGCTAAAAGGAGCCGTTTGAAATGTTGTGTTATTTGCAGATTTGATTTTGGCTGTGTCAACTGCTGATGCTGTTTGAATAGATTTCATCTCTGAAAAAGGAGTCAAAATTATACAGCTCTAAATCAAAATGAATAAATAAAGTTTATGAAAAGTTATAAATTGTTTAATATTAAGCAAATTGGGAGGACAAAATATTAGGATGGAATCATATATGTACTTCTAGAACTTCGATCAATTAGAAATCAAAACTATACTGCAGAATAGGATCACAATAATTAAGAAATCCGGAATAAAATAAATCAAACAAAAGCACAACAAAAAAATTCCAGAAATAAACACACCAAGATTTAATGTGAAAAAATCCGAGGATGAAAAAAAATCATGGAGCGACGCAGCAAAAATATTTCCACTATGAAGAACCAAAATGTACAAAAATACTCACTTAGATATCCTCTCTACAATCAATAGAACTTACAAACCATTGGTCCAAACCTTTCCTCTTCTCGCGCACCGAAATCCTCCTCCTACACTCTTTTTCGCTGCACAAGAAATGCCGCATGTGAGAACTTCTTACTTTTGTAGCCGAAAATCGTGGACTTAAGGAACTGAACAGAAGGAATTGCTCAGTGGCTTGGTCACGGAGAGTAGCAGCACAATTATTTAGCCCACTCGGATTGAACCAAAAGAACGAACCATTCTCCAAAGCATGGCTATGCCTATTGCGCCATAGTTACGTTGGCTAGCGTAGCTACGCCATAGCCAAGCCCATGAAGGGCGTGCATTTTGCATTAATATAAAATAAAAATGTTACCAAATTGGCTAAAAAGGCACGACAAAAAAAAAAGGCTATGCCAAGCCCAGACGTAGGCTTGCAACTATGTGCTCCTTGCAATTGTGGGTTTTATGCAGTTGTGGGTGCAACTAGGCTGCAAAACACAACAATCTTCTACTTGGAGACAGATAGCGCCCAACATATATCCTCAAGATCTATAACTTCATTTGTACCATCTTGATAGTCACGAACTATGATGTGGCTCACGCTCAGTCTTAACCTTCATGGACTCCAACTAAAGCCAAACATAGATTCAATTTCTTAATAATCACCACCTTCGTCAACATGTCCTTGAGATTCTAAGTTGTGTATCTTCTCCAAACATAACTGTTCATCTTATAGAAGAGAGAATATAAAGTGATGTCTCGGCTAAATGTGTTTTGTCCTGGCAAAAAAAAAAAAGACCACATTCTTAGCGAGATGAATTGCACTCATATTGTCATTACGAAGCTTTACAATCTCTTGCTCCTTATTCAAATCCTTTATAAAGCCTTTTAGCCAAATCATCTCACTGCAAGCCTCGGTGATAGCAATGTATTCGACCTCCACAGTTGAAAGTGTAACAATCTTCTGCAGTTTGGAAACTCAATTTGCAGTTGGCTTCTCCAAAGTGAAGATATACCCTGTTGTACTCCTTCTATTATCCAAGTCTCCTATCATATCCAAATTTACAAATCCTTGTAGACACATTCTTCCACATTCATAGCAAAGTGCCCTTTTGATCGTTCCTCTCAAATACCTAAGAATCCACATCACCACCTTACATTGATATTTTTTAGATCACTCATGTACTTGCTAAACACTCTTACTACATATGCAAATTATGACATACATCAAACTTCCAATGGCTGAGGCATACAGAGTTCTCTCCATCCATGTTTGCTCTACTTTAAAATTAGGCGATAATTTCTTTAATATCTTGAAGCAACTACTTAAGAGGATGCAAACTGGCTTTGCCTCACTTATGTTGAACATTGTCACTCTTTTTGAGACAATTCAAGTGTGCATGCGCTTCTATCCTTATTAATTCTCATCCTAAGGATCTTTCTGGTTAGACGTAAATCCTTCATCTTGAACTCACTTAATAATTGATACTTCAAATTCCCAACATTATCTATATCTATCCCTGCAATCAGTATATCACCCACATACAAAAAAAAACAAAATAGAACAATCATCAAAGTGTTTGATAAACCAACAGTAATCTGCCTAACCAATCATGTACCCGCAGTCTGACATGAACCTGTCAAACCTCTTGTGCCACTATCTCAAAATATCTATTTCAAGCCATAAAAACTCTTCTTTAACCTATAGATTAAGCCTTCTTTTCCCTTTGATTACACCATGTATAGTTCCTCCATATCTCCATATAAGAAATTTTTTTTACATTCATTTGTTCCATATGTAAATCTTCCTCAACACGACTTAGCACAACTTTGACGGTTGTTATCCTCACCACTGGAGAAAATCTCTGTGTAGTTTACTCATTCCTTCTGTTGAAACTCATTCACTATAAGTCTCTCCATATAGTTCCTACTACCATCTGACTCATCATGTAACCTGTTGACCCATTTATTGTGTAATACTCTTTTGTCATCTGATAATACCATCAAATTCCTTCGATTTGACACCATAGTGTGCATCTCATCATCCATGACTAGCTCTCAATCCCTTGAATTTTCAGCTTGAGTGGCTTCTTCAAAGCAGTCCAATTTACTATAATTAGTTTGCAACAAATAATGTGACAAGAAAGCACCTATGTATCAATCGTATTACTCTGTTGAATCTCTCTACTTCAGTAACAGGTGACTAAGGAACTTCTTATATTCCATCTGGTTAAGCTCTTCTTTTTCTTCACTATTCTGATCACCAGTGTCTTCCATCTCAACATACTTGGACTATTCACAGGTAAGTTATGAGAAATCTGGAGTTACGCCCTTGTCGTTGTACATCTCCATTTCATTGAAAATGACATCCCTACTTTTGATAAATTTCCAATTTTGATAATCCAGGAACTTGTACCCAAACTCTTCTAAGTCATATCCAATGAAGGTAAATTTGACAGATTTCAAGTCAAGCTACTCTTAGACCATGCATCGATATAAACATATGCATTATACCCAAATACTTTCAAATGAAACAAGTTTACCTCTTTATCATTTCAAACTTCTTCAGGTAAGTCTTTATTTAAAGGTATTGAAAGACCATGGTTAATCAAATAAATCACAGTGTTTATTGCTTTAACCATAATTATTTTGGCAAGCTTGCATATAGCCTCATACTCGTAATACACTCTGTGATTGTTCTGTTCATGCTTTCAGCTAATCCATTATGTTGAGTTTTTTGGACAATGACTCATGCCTGACCCTTTTTGTAGCATAGAAATTCCTAAATTTTTAATTACAATACTCACCATCATTATCTGATCTGATACACTTCCAACTTTAAATTTATCTCATTTCATCCATAATCTTTCACTTTTAAACACTTAGAATAATTTAATTTTTTTGTTGTAAGAAGTAAACAACAACTTTTTGATGTGAACGTCAACAACTGTGGCAATGTTGTGGGAACCTCCAATGGATTAAACTGAAGTAAGGCTCTATATAATAATATACACTAGCTTCAATTTCCTTGACTTCACCAACCTTTAGAGAAAGAAAATTCTTTCTATTTGCCATACATATAATTTTCATAGAAATCAAAACTTACCGATTTCAAACCCTAAAAAAATTATTCTTTAAAAGTAGGGAAACATACCTTTCTCGCTCAGATGACTAAAGGTACGGTATCATAGACCTGTAGCTAACTTGGTTCCAACAACATCAAAATGAAATTTGCTACTTCATTGATCAGAAAAAGAGTTTCTTCAATATTTTCATGAGCCATAATAATGCCTCCCTCGTCACCTTCTACAAGTCATATGTAAAAGTAGTGGCAAAACTTGATTTTGTTAGTTGATTCACAGAGATAAGATTTCTCTTCAAACTTTGAACATGTTTAACTTCAGTATGCTTCTAAACTTCCATTTGACATCACACTTTCCTACGATATTGCAATCCTTAATCTCTCTCGAATAACCCTTTTTTAGATCATTATAAGTGTATTTTTAATATCTCTTTATTAGGGTATCCATGAAAAGAGACATGAATCTACTATCCAAAATGCAGTGTTGAGTGGGGAAAAAATCAAGGAATCACCTTGGATTTCGAAAATGAGGCAATTTTAGAGAGACTCATTTATTGTCCTCCCACCACAAGCTTTTCTTAGAGCTTTATACTTTCTTAAAATATCCTTTATTTTAGTAGTTACAGCATTCTCCTTTGTCACTTCCTCTACTTGACCTAAACTTTGCTCTTCGGGACTTGAATCTATCTCTACCAATATTCATGTTCAAATTCATTTTTTTAATTTTCTGCATTCAATGCAGAAACTAGAAATTCATTATTCATTGTTTTTCTACGAACTTTTCCATTCAATACCATTCTTACGATGTCATAAAAGATCAACTTCATATTCCCTTAAGAGTTACTCACGGTCATAACCAACCCATGCTAGCTATCCGAAAATGAAGAGAATCAAGAGTGCCTTAACTTCATTATCAAATTTGATCCCTATAGAACACAACTGAATCGTTATAGTGTGAAATTACTTAGATGTTCTGTTTCTAAACTGAATGACACCATTTTCTTATTAAATAATCTTTTCATCAGAAAAGTTTTATTTAAAACAAAAATTTTTTCTTATATTTTTGTCAGCGCTACCATGAGATCCACCGAAATTTTATCATTCACTATATTGAATGCAACAGACAAGAAATATGATAAACAAATCAACGTATAGTTGTTCAATACAATGCATCTCATTCCTCCAGAGTCATTGATTCAGGCTTCTTAGTGCTTCATTGAAATGGTTGACAAAATATTTTATGATACAACAAATCATCCATTTGCATCTTCTTCAATGCAAAATTTGATTCATTGAACTCTTCACTTTGTACCTTATTTTGTCGGTCATTGCTCCCACCCGAATCAAAGAACCTCCTTTCTGATACAACTTGTTGGGATGAAATCTTATATATAATTCTAGGATTTTGATCAATTAAAAATTAAAACTACACTGCGCAATAAGATAACACTAATTCAAAAAATCTAGAACAAATAAATCGAATAGAAACAAAACAAAGCAATTCAAAGAAACATACCAAGATTTAACATGGAAATACTCGAGAATGAGAAAAGCCATGGAGCCACACCACTTAAGAGCTGAAAACTTACTGTGAAGGAAGTCGATTTCTCACGTAAGTATACGCGTCAAATAATAATGCAGTTAAAAAGTATCGCGTATCAATCCCACGAAGAAAGGGCTACGAAATATTCTAATTGGCGATTCTCTAGTTTACTGTAAAACTAATTTAACACAATCACAAACAAGAGATGATTTTCTAAAATCCTACTTAAAAGCAAAAAAAAAGAATAGCGAGGTTGGAAAACACAAAACAGAGCTATAGAAAAATCATACAGTTCATCAAGAGATCTGAGGCTCGTGCCTCTGTGATTTAGGTATTGTGATGATTGGTAGTCTTTCTAAACTTTCCCCTATGTGATAGTTGTCAACAAGGATAGAAAATCTTACTTATGTCTATTGTTGGGTGAAAAGAAAGCTAGAATCCAAGAAGTTGAAGCTTCTTCAATCCCTATGACATCCTGCAGATTTGTTCTGATCCTCTTTCTTGGCTGCAAAACTTGAATAGAATATGCTTATTCTTACCTGAATTTTGTGGTTGACCTTTTCGTTTCTCTACGCAATGGGTAGGAGTCATTGATCACAAAATATGTTAACATCTTAATCGACCAGATCAGGAGTAAATGAAATTATATGGTTAACATAACAACTTAGGCATTGATTCCTTAGGAAAACCATGAAAATCACATCTCATTAATCATAGAGATATAAAAGAAAATTTAGCTACTTATGATAAAAAGAACATCGGAAAAATGTTTCATCGAAATCATGGTTGCAAGTCAAATTAAAAGGTAAAAACTTACAAAATAATTTGTTCCCCCTTCTACAACAACAAATCCCTCCCATATAATAAACTCTCAAAATATGTAAGAAAATACAAAGAAACGTGTAAAAAATTCCCTTAAGAACTTAACCCAAAGAGAAGAAGAGAAAACCTAATGAAGTAACTTTCCAAACCCCAACTTCTGCTCTCAAGCCATCTCTAGATGTCTCCTCCTAAAGATACATTTATAAAGTCAAATCCTCGAATTTAACAAGAAAAATTCTAGCCAAAACATGTTCTCGCTATGCCCATGTGGTTACTTTGAATTGTGGTGTGGTCACGCAAGACATTTGGATCGGGGGACGTGTTCACGCCTCATCCCGATGTAATCGTCGGGCCTCTAAATTGTTGGCATGGTCACGCCTGTTTGTAGCGTGGTCATGCCGTGATGATATGGTGACGTGGTCACGCCATTTTTGTTCACTTTTTCTTTGGTTTGTCTTACTTTAAAATGTTCGTAAGATCTCCTTTAACCTGCACAAAATCAACAAAAAATCTTCCACAAGTATAAATCTATGATAAATAACAAAAAAAAAACATGTAAAATGCATGATAAAAAGCAGATGAGTCACAAAAAATTGACTAATATCAATACCCCCTAACTTACCTCATTACTTGTCCTCAAGTAATCTCATAGCTCGGTGGGACCCCATGAGAATATAATCGGTATTTCTATAGAATTCTAAACTATTCACTTATTTATCAATATCAAATAAAAGTGTTTAAGTGTCATTTCTGGATCAATTATTCTTAATATTTAATAACTTGATATTTTCCTTAATTCCTTTCATTCTGCTCTTGGGAAATCCCGAAGATTCTTAATTTTGTGATTTTTAAAGTTATTTCACTAACTTCTAATAATTTAAAGCAATTTCACTAGAACTAGCCAACCTAACTCTATTTAACAATTTTCTTGAATATAACATTAGATGGGTTTCAATAAGAAATCATGAAAATGTCTTATCACTTAAGTTATACTACACACCTTCTCGGTTCTTTTTCTTTAAATTTTTCATGTCAACCTCAAGCTTCTTCTCAGGACTTTTCACTTTTTGCTCTTTTTTTCTTTTTTCTCTTTCTTATCTTTTTTTTCTTATTCTTTTTCTTTTCCCCTAAGAATTATTATGTTTGGTTAAGCAACTTTTTTTTTAAATGTTTTGAAGATCTAATTTCATTTAAGCAATAAATCTCAAAAAATGATTGTTTAATGACACTCCTTCATGTTATCTCTTAGTTAAAAGTTTAGACATCATCAAACTGGCTAAAAAAATTAAAAAGACTAAAGACATTTTTGGTTTCTACTTAATATTTTAATTACACCTTTTTAATTTTTCTGAGATTTCGTTAGGTGCAATTAGAAGTTGTTTGGTTCTGAAACCTTGTTATTGAAACATTATGGTTAAATTTTCCTAAACGATAATTTCCCCCTTTAAAATAAACATTTGATAAGTAGATTGTATTAATCAAAATTCCTAGCATGAGTTACCATATTAACATTTTAGTCTTTGTAACGACCGTGTTTCCGTTACAAGGGAGGGGAGAGGGAGACAACTAAAGAATCAGAGAAGAAATGAATGGTCAGACAACCGAATAGAGAAAGAGGAAAAGAGAGGTAGGGTGAATGAACGAAAGGGAGAAAAGTTAAGATCGGGAAGCTCGCCTATATATTTGTCGTATGACGGAGAAGAGACTTACCTAAGATTTGAACGACAACATCGAAGGAAACGGAATAGAGCCCACAAGATCCTGTGGGGGGCTAGGGTTAAGAGCGTAGTAGGTGTCAACATAGCTAGCCGCGATCGAGGAATACAAAAAGGGAACTGTTGCTCGTGGACTATCGAGGAAGCGAGAGGAAGACGGCTTAAGCAAAAGAGCCGAAACCAAGCTCTGGAGCAAAAGGATCACACTCCTGTGTCGAGTTGAGTTGAAGTGAAGAGGAAGACGGAGGAGCTTCTATGCACGTGATCGTACCTTAGTCAAGTGTCGAAGAATAAGAGAGAAAAAACTGAAGCCTTCAAACTGAGATATGACTAAGAAGAAAAGGAGCAGGCTCGACTGAGGTAAGCATTTTGATAGTTAATAATAAGGAAAATAATAATAATAATAACACAACAACAGCAAACATTTATCCCAAGTGGGGTCAGCTACATGAATCCTTTTTCTCCATTGCGTCCTATTTAGTGTCAAATTTTCATTTATTTCTAATAAAATAGGATCATTTTTTACACAATATGCCCAAATCTTTCTAGGTCTACCTCTGCCTTTTTTAAGAAAAGTCGAATCTAAAACATCTACTATCCTAATTGGATCATCAAATGGTTGACGTTTAATGTGACCAAACCATCTAAGACGATTCCCTCCAATTTTGTCCATCACTGGAGCTACACCAACCCTATCACGGATATATTCATTTCGCATTTTGTCTCTAAGTGAAAAGTCACTCAATCACCTAATCATTCTCATCTCGGCAGCACTTAACGTAGCTTTATGCTTCTCTTTTAAAGGTCAACATTCAGTGCCATAGAGCATTGCAGGTCTCACCACCATCTTATAAAATTTATTTTCAGTCTAAGCAGTACTTTTCTATCAACAATAAGCCCGAAGCATTCCTTCACTTCATCCAACCAACTCGAATTCTACTAATAACATCCCCATCTAAATCACCATTACTTTGAACAATAGACCCGAGATATCTAAAGTGCTCACACCTTTTAATAATGTGATCACCCATAGTTACAATTTTGTCAGTAGAGTTGCTACTACAAATATTACATTCCATGGATTCAGTTTTAGTTCTACTCAAACGAAGGTTTTAGACTCCAATGTAGAACTACATAATTCAAGTTTTTCCTGAGCTTCCTCTCTCATCTTATCCACAAGACGGATATCATCAGCAAAAATCATACACCAAGTTACATCTTCCTGTAAATGTCCAGAAAGAGCATCCATAACTAAAGCAAAAGGATATGGGCTTAAAGCCGATCTCTGATGTAATCCAACAGAAAAAGAAAAATATTTTCTCAATCCTCCTCCTGATCGAACACAAGTAATAGCTCTAGTATACATATCTTTAACGAATTAAATATGAGTCATATCAACACCTTTCTTCTAAAGAACTCTCCAAAGGATATCTCTTCAAACCTTATCGTAAGTTTTTTTCTAAATCAATTAAAATCATATGCAGATCCTCTTTATTATCTCTGAACTTCTCTATCAAACCTCTCATTAAATGTATAGCTTCCATAGTAGACCTACCAGGCATAAATCCAAATTGATTGTGAGAAATCTAACTAATAATAATAATAATAATAATAGTAATAATAATAACATATATATATATATATATTAAAAAATTAATACTTAATGAAATGACTTATTAAAATAATAAATTAATTAATATCATGTTAAGTTAGGTTTCACACTGAAAGTGGCGACTTCAAAGCAATTTCAAGCATAAATTAATTGTCAGTGGTCATCAGGGTTAGTACTTGTACTTTTAAACTTTAGTAATAATTTGTTTATTCTCAAATATATTTGAAGTAATGATATTTGTGGATGCTTTATTCTAATTGATCTATTTTTTCTGTATGTGCATGATTAAAAAGTTAGAAATTTGATATTTTTGCTATGTTATTAAACTATCAAAGTTATGAATGTAAATATGAATGTTTAAGTTTTAGATGTGTAAATACATAAGAATTGTGCGGTATGTATGTATATGCCGCTAAAAAATATTCTTAACAAGTCCTAATAACTAACTCAGTAACAGAAAAAATTAGCAATTGAACTATTTTACAGCCCCAATGGACATTAATGATAATGAGCAAAATCTATTATATTTAACCAATAAAGTGTTGAAATAAACTCTATTGTAATATAATTGGATCCAAATTTATCAATTGGAGTGACATCTGAGCTTTACTAGCAATAAATGATTTAAGCTAGAGAGAAGCATAGAAGATGGAGAAGGAAATTTTTGAGTGAGAAGCTATGTGATTTCATTATACTGCCAAAAAGTACAAAAATTAGGCAAATGATTTAACGCATTAGGCTCCTTCTCAGACCCCTTAGTTAATACACAAACAAATTCAGCATTATTGAAATCAATATGCAGGCATTTATATCTATCAGAGAGCGCAATTGAACTTTTCTCGCTATAAACATCTATCTTACCTTTAATTTCATCGAAGGCAAGAGAATCAAAAGGCTGATTTTGTGAATGAAGTTCCTCTCCAGAAGATTTCCTTGCTTTTTTCTTCACCAAGAAGAAGAAGATTACTGCACTGATAACAACAACAGCTATGACAATTCCAGCTATCACTCCCCCATTAATACCAGAACTACCTCCATCACCATGAGATGGATTAATATTTCTTCCCCCGGATCTCTGGCCAGGGTTTGAGCGTCTGCCGGGTGGTGTAGGAGCATTTGTAACTGGTGTAGGTGCAGCCTCAGTGCTCCATGAGTTACCATCAGTGCTAAAAAAACAAAATAAAATAAAAATTCCACTACAAATCATAGATATTGCAGTAACGACAAAAGTGTCAAAATAGTCCGTGATCTTTTTTTCGGGGGTCACTTTAGTCCTGGAGTCCATAAAAGTGTCAATTTAATTCATCTCTTTTACCAAGGGCTAAATAATCCTCCTTAGGGACTATTTCAGTCCATATTAAGACTAATTTGGCTTTTTTAGATGCTCTGCGGCTAAAATGGCTGGATATAAGTAATCAGGTTACTATTTTGACACTTTGCTCATGCAGTAAATATATGATTATATTGCATACTCACTTGATATTGTTGATTTTCTGCAGTTGATTAGGAATAGCTCCGCTAAATCTATTGTTTGCAACATTACTAAACAGCAGGAAAAATATATCATCACTGCACTGAGACATGGATTTGCTTTTACTCCAAACAAAACTCAGAACAGCAAGAATACTTACAGGTTATTAAGGGGTAGATTGGAGAGGACATCTATATGACCTGTAAATTGGTTGTTCTGCAAATACCTGCAGTAAATTAAATAGGATGAGCAAATCGGAGAATTGTGTAGGATTAAATGGTTACATGGATAACCTTTAAATTGACTAACGGTCTTACAGGGCCGTTAAGTTAGACAGTGAGCTGAAGCTTTCAGGAAGATCACCTGTAAAAGAGTTGTTGGAGAGATCCCTACAGCACACAAATAATGTTTTCAGTGGGAAAAAAAAGAATGTGTGTGTGGGGGGGGGGGGGGGGATGGGGGGAGGGGGGGGGGGGGGGTGGGGGGGGGTGGGGTGGTGTTGGTTGGTATGGGGGTGGCGTTAGGTTTTAAATTGCGTACATATACCACTTAATTATTATGTATTTACATATCTAATACCTAAACTTTACTTCTTTACTTCTATGCCACCCAAAGTTCCCATATTATATAAAAAAAACTACTCTTGTCTTTTAAAAAGTGACATATAGCTTTTCATGCATAGGTAAGGTGGTACATATGTACAAATGAATTTATGTGCTAGAAATGTAAATCCATTAAAATATAATGATATGTACGTAAATCTTTCAAAAAAATATCAGCTACCAAATAACTGAAATAAGAATTTTAGGAATCAATCATATGAAATGAAAGTTAATGCACGGCTGGATTTATTTGCCCAAATATTGCTGCTAAAAGAAATTTTTGCATCTATTGAAAAATAAGTGTCATACCATTGCTAAGGGGCTGTTTGGCTGCAAGCATGATTTAGTAAATCTCAATTTAATAAATCATGAAGCACTTAAATCCCAAAAACTGTTAGGCATGACATAAGCAAAATCTGATTAAATTATGATGAACTGCATAGCCACTTATTTTAGAATTTGAATCAGCTATTTTAAATAGAATTTTAATATTACTTATCGCGATATGGTTATAAAGATTACTTTAATTTGATTTCATTTAATATGACTTCAATTTATATTAATCATTAATTAATGAATTAGGGAGATAATTAAATAACAATTTTCTATTGGCATAAGTTAGTTTTAATTAAATAAAAACCACTTCTATTTAATTAAAATGAATAAAAGATAAAATCAACAAGCAAAAATTAATTAGTAATATTAATTAATAATGATCATTTAAGTTATAAATTAATCTATAAGATCTATTTTTATTTATTTAATATTAATAATTTTACTAAACTGTCATTCAGATAAAACACGCCTCGAGAGTTGGAGCGAGGAGAAGGAGAGTAAGAGTGGAGCTGACAAAGGATTCTTGAGAAAGGAATCAAGGAAAAGGTCCCTTTATTCATCTCCTATTTATAGGTCTTTTTGTACAATTATAGAAAGGAATGAACGACTATGGAAACCCACCTTAATGTAGCAAGATTCATGTTGTCATTTAAGTGTAATACAACATCATTAGTGGATCGATGCAATTTAGTTTGGTTGACCGAGAAGATCGGTTGTGTGGTGATTGCTCCTGCCGAGCAAAGCCGGTTGATCAACTAGTTGTGATCGAGCGCCCTTGAAAGAGGTTTTGCTAGCTGAGACCATAAGCACCATCGGTTGATTGAATCCCTCGAGAGCGTGGGTCTGCCGACCCAATAGAGTGGTTGGTCCTCCAACGCTAGTTCAGACCATACTCCATTGGTTTGTCGCTTTGATTGTCAGTCGTCGTACTTGGTTGTCTGATTGCTTTGAGATTCGTGCTAGTAATTTTTGCATATACATATTAGTTCCCTAGTTTTCCTACTTCTTGATAACGACAATTACGATAACAACAAAGAAACTGTTAGACAATTAATACCACTAAAATTAAGAAGATTAATTTGACAATTGACTTCATTTGGGATTTCATGCCCAATGAGTCCTATAAATAGGACCATAGGGTTGACATTTACATTCTTTGCCACCAACTTTCCATAGATAGCCGAAGCATGGATAATGGTACGAGCCAAGGAAGGGTGGACCCTGAAATGGCGGCCTACTGAATTTGTGCCTCTGTAAAGAAAAGAAATGACATAAAGAAGAAAAATGGTTGAGACCCAAACCTGCTGGCCAATCAAGTCGGCTCGTATGCGGGTCTGACCCGACCCGCAGTTACATATATTTTTAATCTCCAAAATATTGTCAAAAACTTGACCCAAATTATATTTAGCTAACTAGTATGAATAAATGAAACGATATGGAAAATAAATAATTAAGCTTCACAGTAGAGATACTACGCAAGTATACGTATCGTTCCGATTAATATAAGATTTTCTTTAAAAACTCAGTCTCGATCCCACGAGGATAGTTGGACTCTTTTAAATTGACTTACAAAATTCAGAAATGAATTCTATTTAAATTACAAATTAAATAAAAACAAAATAATAGCAACGGTTAAGACTAAATTAATGCAAATAGAAAAAACTATAATTAAAAGTTTAATAAAAGTATATCTAACGAGTTTAAATAATATATAATGATCTTTCCCCTTGCAATGAGTTATTAATCTATGTAGGATTTGAATGACTAAATATATGATGATGTATTGTGACAAATACGAGCATTCTTTTTTTTTACTGCCTCCTGGTGCTAGTAAAGAACATTGACTAATTTAGAGTTTTTCACCAGCTTATGTAGTAGTTCTGAGTAGATTCTGGTATCTCACCTCTAGATTACCCACTGTGTTCTCTCTATAAGACCTACTAGGGACCCTTACAATCCAAACTCTAAACCGAATTTGAAAAAGAACATAGTCTGTTACCCTGAAACATCAATTATACGTCCATCAAAACTTATCTCTATCTATTTACACTCCCTCTTAGGGGATCGCAACGACTCTGCCCAAAATTAAGTATGACACTCACTAATTCGGTGAAATCATAGCCATCTCGGGTCTTTATGTTTCTCAACAGATTTTAACCTCACAAGTGACCAATTTGTAAAGTCAATGAAGATTCGATGAAAATGTTATCACTATTTTTAAAAGTAAAAAGAAATATTTAAATCATTCTCATCCCACAAGATTAAATCCAAAGAACAAGGAGAAAGAAAGGGAACTACTCAGAATTCATGAAGAATAAAACAAAAACACCAAATTTGTATTGAAATTCATGTCTTAGAAACAAAAACTCAAACACAAATACAAAACACCTTATATCTTTTCCCCAACACAAATTCTGGAGTCACCTTGAAGAATTCTCCAAACTCTTACTCTTACAACATAAAACACGCTAAAACATACACTTAAACACAAAAGTAGGATTTCCTAAAGCCTTCAAATGCTGTCAAAAAGTCATCTATTTTGTCTAATTTTCATCCATATTAATAGATTTATGAAAATAACCCAGGGTTGCTTCAAACACCACTTCAAAATTCGCCAACACGTCTTCGGCGCTATAGTGACAAGGGGCGGCGCTATGGCGCCATACGAATTGCACAATTTTTGCTCATTTTTCCTTTATTTTCTGCAAATGTCCATTTCATGTATATGAAACCAAAAACTACAAAATGTATTCCTTTAAAGTGCAATATCACTAAATATATGCATAAAACGATCATAAAATATACACTAAAAACAGATAATTTTAAGGACGATCATTCCCCCAAACTTTAACGTTACTTGTCCTCAAGTAAGTTTCTTATACTATACAAAAATTATAACTTGTGGTAGTGAGTTTAATTTAGAGATTTCTATAATTTTTGTTGATAGTGAAACTTTAGAAAAAAATTTAATAACTCAAGTTAAAACTAAAATATAAGAAAATCTAGTAGTCAAGCTAATTGTTTTGATTTTCTATTTATTTCAAGAATAATTGTAATTTGGTCATATTTTGAATACTTAGAAGAATTACACTAAAAAGAACTTCATAATGACTTTATTAGTAAGGATGCTAATACTTTAAGTCTTAATGTAGAAATGTAATTAAGTTCATTTTCTTAAGATAATTCAAGCGGAGCCAATTTTTTATTAAACATCTCCTCAAATTTCTTCTTATATTTTTTTTCATTCTTACTCTTCTTTTTTTTATTTTCCTTTAATTTTATTTTTCTTTTTCTTTAGGATCTTTTTCAAACATTTCTTTTTCTTTTCATGTCATGTAAGGATTAATATATCTGAATAGTCTTTAATGATTTTGCACTACTCAATCATCTTCTTAATGTTAAAAACTTTCCACATTTCCTTATTTTGACAAAATTGTATTAGCTTTGAAAAAAAAATTTCATAAAGTCTCAATTCCATCTTTTTAAAGCAAAACTCTAAAACTCTTAAAAATTCCAAAATATAATTTTCTTTACTTTAAATAATAAAAACATAATCTTATCCTTTCATACTAAATATTTTAACTTTGGAACTAATCGTTATTATTAAAAACTTTAACTTAAGTTTTTTAATAACATTTATAAAATTTAAAATATAGTTATCTTAATTTATCCTAACATACCACAGATTATGTTAAATTAAATTTTAAAAATATAGTTCTTTGAGACAAAAAAAGCTTAGTTCTTTTAAAAAGATTTTCTCTTCCCCCAAATTTAAAATTTTAATTAATCTCAACACAGTAGTTCAAGCAGAAAGAAAAATTATAAAGTTTAAAAACAATAGAATATTACAGGTACAAGTAAAAAAGACAAGTGAAATTAGCATGTGTGATAAAAAATAAAAAAGACTATTATATCATTTATATTGAAGTAAACGATAAACATTAAAAACAATATAACCTTATTTTGCAATAAACATAACCTTAACAGTTTAATACAAATGCAAATTTAAACATAAAAACTTTAAAAAGCATACAACAACAAACTAACTACAATAAATCTAAACATGAAAATAGAAAATAAAACACAACAAAACAAACAAATAACACTACACACCATCACAACCTTCTTCGTCATCATCATCATCATCATCATCACCACCAAAGTTTAAATCCTCTTCCATATCATCAAGTTTATAAGCTGTATATCTGGGAAAGTAGGAAAAACTAACGAATAGTCACCTCTTAAGAATTTCTCCATCGCCTCATTATAAGCAATATCATAAGCAACTCTTCTTTGCATATACTCATCCTTATGATAAAGATGGGCTTCTAAACTTTCCTGCTGATTCTATAATGTTAAGATATCTCCTTGTTGAATAAATTATTATTTCATTGCAGCATCAAGTGAAGTAGTACCGGATGTAGAAGGTCTAGAAATTGAAGCTGAAGCTAAAGTAGAAGGAATATCAGAGCCTCTACTTCTAGATCTTAAGTCGCTCCAAACTCAATGCAAGAAATCCGTTGAAATAAGACTGAGCATTTTATGCACCATCTTTTTATCTTCAAATCTCTCATTTTCATTACTCTCCATAATCTAGAAATTGCTTTCTCCACTCTCAAATCTCTCCAAAATGCTTAGAGAAGTCAAAGGGATGCTTCTTTTCCCGTCCTAGGCACAGTTCCAAGGAAGTTACTCGAACTGTGACAATACAGTGCCTAGGGCTCTCAAAACGGCTCGTTGTTCGTGAATGGCTCGTGTTCGGCTTGTTAATTTTGTTCGATAAGTTCACGAGCCGAACACGAACTAAAATATGTTCGTTCGTGTTCGGCTCGTTTGGCTCGAAATACTAATCAAGTTTATATATAAAGTAGTATTTTAAAAAAATGTAATTGACTACAAGGCTACAAAAATTTATACAACAACAACAAAGCCTTAATCCCACTACGTGGGGTCGGCCACATGAATCCTTTTTCTCCATTGCGTCCTATTTAGTGTCATATTTTCATTTAGTTCTAATAAATTAAGATCATTTTTAATACAATAAACCCAAGTCTTCCTAAGTCTACCTCTGCCTTTCTTAACACAAGTCGAATCTAAAACATCTACT
>NEWO01000313.1:417632-506893 GCA_003013225.1 Phalaenopsis aphrodite
CTCACCCACCTATGTTGAATATCTTTTTCTAAGAAAAGTACTTTTTGGTTTTCATCTTTAATACACTTTACTTGAGTTAAATCTTTACTTTTCTTTTCTCTTTGTTTGGCTAGTTTATACATATATTTTTCACCCTCCTTAGTATCTAATCTATTATAAAGATCATTAAAAGTAGTATTTTTAGTGTCACTGATTGTTATTTTAGACTCCCTGCGGGCCGTTTGATATTTTTTTCAGTTTTCTAAGCTACAAAAATTTATAATCAATTAAAATATTGATTAATAAAATAGAATAAAAATTTTTAAAATAGATTTAAATGATATTTTAATATAAATAATAATTTTTAAATCTTGCTCAAACTCTTATTGTCTTATGGATACATGATTAGGGTTGTTAAAAGGACTCTTTGTTCGTGTTCGGCTCGTTAAGCAAATAAGTCGAACACGAACACACTTTTTGAGCTCGAAATATAAACGAGCCAGACACGAGCTGAGCATGACTCGCTCGTGTTCGGCTCGTTTACACCCCTATTAGCGCCAGACCAACTTTCTCAAAATCCAAATTTCTTTTGTTCAATCTTCAATTCCGTTAATATAATAATGTTTTGTGTCAACATAATCATGTAAGACTCCAACTTACATCAAAAACTCATTACAACAATAATCAACAAAAAAGAAACAATCACACTGATAACTATGACTTACCTACCACAAAGCGTTTGGTTTAACGTTATTAATCTGACATATCCAATTTTTAAACTAGTTGACCTAACATTAAGATCTCAAATGTAGGACTATCTCTACTTATATAAGCTTTTAACCTGTGTCCATTTACCTTAAATATTCTTCGAGTCTTAGGATCTTAAATATCAACGACTCTATATGGATAAACTCTTACCACAATAAATGGTCATGACCACCTGGACTTGCGTTTTCACGAAAATAATTTCAATCTTGAATTATATAATAGAATTTCTTGTTCATGCTCGAAATGCTTTTCCAGAATTTATTGATCATGACTTATTTTCATTTTCTCTCTATAAATTGTTGCATTCTCATAAGATTTATTTCTCATCTCGTCTTTAATTGCAAAAATCGTTTTCTCCAGAATCTCACAGATTATAATTAAACTCTTCCATTGACCAATAAGTTTTATGTTCTAATTCAACAGACAAATGAGAAGCTTTTCCAAATATGAACCTATATGGTGACATTCCTATAGGAGTTCTGCAAGCAAACATATAAGCCCATAATGCGAAATCAAGTCTAGAAGACCCAATCTTTTCTATTAGGATTTACAATTCTTTCCAATATTCTTTTAATTTATCGATTGAATATTTCTATCAAACCACTAGTCTGAGGGTGATAAGCTGTGTCAATTCAATGTTTGATTCTAAATTTTTGAGTTAATGTTTAAATTATTCTACTCTTAAAATGATTTCTTCCGTCTGTAATAATTAATCTCAGCATTCCAAATCTTATGAAAAATTTTTTCCTAAAAAATTGTGCGACGATTTTAGCATCACATCAAGATAAAACAATTGCTTCAATCCATTTTGAAACATAATCTGTGGCTATTAAATTCTAAATTTTCCAGAAGATGGTAAAAATAGTCTCATAAAATCTAAATCCCAAACATAAAAAATTTCAATTTCAAGAGTAAGGAGCATTTCATTTCTTCTCGAAATATTGTCTGTTTTTTTACATACATCACTTGTCTTTATTTAATAATTAGCATCTCTAAATAGCGTACGCCAATAAAACTCAGATTGTAATATTTTAAATGCAGTTTTATCAGCCCCAAAATGTCCCTTAAAGTCAGATATATGAAACTTATGTATAATTTCTTGGGTTTCTTCAATTGATACACATATCAAATAATTAAATCTTTACATTGTTTATATAAATAAGAGTTATCTTAAAAATAATATTTAGAATCACGAATGAACTTTTTAGTTCGATGACTATCAAATCCGTAAGGTAAAATATTACTAACTAAAATGTTAACTATATCAACATACCACGGAACTTGTCATTCATTAATTTCATCATTAAAATTATCATTTCTTTTTTAAGCTTTGAAATATGATCACTATTTGATTATCAGTACCCTTCCTATCCACAACTTGAAAACCAAACTCTTGCTTTAGAAAAACTCATCTAATTAATCGTGGTATTACATCATTCTTCATCATTAAATACTTGATAGCAGAATGATCGGTAAGAACAATACATTTGGTTCCAATTAGATAAGATCTGAATTTATCAGAAGCATATACTATAGCTAATAATTTATTTTCAGTATTAATGTAATTAATTTGAGTTTCATTAAGTGTTTTACTAACATAGTATATTACTTTAAAAAATTTATCATATAACTACCTTAAAACATCCCTAATAGAATAATCACTAGCATCACACGTTAATTCGAAAGGTTTTGTTCAATCAGGTAAAACAATAATAGATGCAGCGATTAATTTTTTTTAATAAATTAAAAGCATTAAGGTATTCCTCATTAAAATCAAAAGTAGCATCTTTCTCCAAAAACTGAAAAATCATCTATTCAGTCTTTAATATAACGCCTATAGAAACTAGCATGTCCCAGAAAACATATTGTTCCTCTAACATTAGTAGAGAGTGGTAATTCAACAATAACTTAATTTTTATTGGATCTACTTCCATGCCTTTTTCATAAATCCTATGTCCCAAAATAATTCCTCCTGCAACCATAAATTGACATTTTTCTCAATTACAAAGTTTGTTTCTTTACAGCATTTTAGAACTTTCGTTAAATGATCTAAATATGAATTGAAAGAAGTTTCAAAACCTGAGAAATCATCCAAACAAATTCATTTCTCAATTAATTTACAGAAAATTGACATCATACATCTTTGAAATGTTACAGGTGTATTATAAAGCTCAAATGACATTCTCTTGAAAGCAAATGTTTCATAAGAACTAGTAAATGTTGTTTTCACTTGCTCCTCAGGAGCAATAGATATTTGATGGTTTCCAGAATATTCATCCAAAAAGCAAAAAAAATGGTGCCCAGCTAGTCTATCCGACATTTGATCTTGAAAAGATAAAAGAAAATTATCTTTCCTGGTGACAACATTTAATTTTCTATAATTAATATAAATTCGTCATCCATTGACTTGTCTTGTACGAATTAATTCATTTTTTTTTCATTAGAACAACAGTCACTCCTTTCCTAGGAACACAATGAATAGGACTAACCTATGAACTATCTGAAATTGGATAAATAATTTCAGTATCCAACTAATTTAAATTTCTTTCTTAACAACTTCTTTCATTATAGGATTTCATCTTCTTTGAGGATCAATAATAGGCTTATAATTGTCTTCCATTAAAATTTTGTGCATATAAATTGAAGAACTAATTTCTTTAATATCAGTTAATGTCCAACCAAATGTTTTCTTATGATTTTTTAATGTCTAATAATTTTTCTTTATGTTCATCAGTTAAATCTGACGATATAATAACAGGTAATGCAGATGAGTTCCCAAAAAATGCATACTTTAATAAGTAGGTAGAACTTTCATCTCAATTTCAGGAGGTTTTTCAATAGAATGTATCAGAGGTTTACAATTTTCAATAATATCTAAAATTTGAATTTCTTCCTGAACATAATTTAGCTCAGTGTTTTTCTCTTTTGATTCAGTTTCAAATTTTTTTTCAGTTTCTAATTCTTTTTTACCAAAGTTACTTCATCTTTTTGATCCGATATGACTTCACATCTTTCTTGAAAATGATTAACAATTATATAGTGAACCATATCAATTCTGTAACATTTACCATCTTTTCCTTTATCAGGATACTTCATTGATTTAAGCACATTAAAAGTTATTTTCTGATCATTAACTCTCATTGTTAATTTTATTTTTTACGCATCTATCATTGCACGTCCAGTAGCTAGGTCTCCATAAAATAATATAAATTTATTTATCTTCTTTCATAACCAACACAATGAAACCAACAGATAAGATAAATTTATCCACTTTACCCAACACATATTCTATAACCCTTTTAGGATAAGTGTTAGATCGATCAACTAACTGTAGGGTCACAGCAATGAGAAAAATATCTCCTAAATCTAGTCTTATAATTATAGATAATGGCATGAGATTAATGTTTGCTCCCAAATCTCATAAAGTTTTTCGACAAAATTTTTCTCCAATTACACAAGGTATGGTAAAACTATCATGATCATTGAGGTTTTTAGGAAGTTTTCTTGTATTATTGCATTGCACTTTTCACTAAGTGCAACAGGCTCATAATCTTCAAACTTCCTTTTTTATTTAAAATTTCTTTCATAAACTTTGCATAATTTGACATTTATTCCAGAGCTTCTACAAAAGTTTTATTAATTGAAAGTTTTCTAAATATCTCAAAAAATATTGAAAATTCTTGATCAAGTTTCTACTGTCTAAGCCTTTGAGAAAGAGGAGATGATGGTCTTTCTACAAAATGTTGAAAATAAACACCATAATTTACAAAAACCTTTAAAGAATTATGCAAACTCTACGACAAATGAAATTCATTTAACTATTCAAACTCCTGTTGTAGCGGCTAACTTATTTGAGCTTCAACCTGCAATAATATAAATGGTACAAAACAATCAGTTTGGGGGAACACCAAATGATCATTCAAATCTACATCTTATAAGCTTTTTAGAACTGTGTGTTACATTTAAATATGATGATGTATCAAGTGATGCTGTCAGACTTAGACTTTTCTTTTTTCATTAAGGAATAAAGCTAAGATGTGGTTAAATTCATTACGACCTGAATTTATTAGAACTTTGAGAGATTTGATACAAAAATTCCTGGCTAAGTATTTTCTATCTTAAAAACTGCTAAATTTAGAAATAATATTACTTCTTTTACTCAGTATAAAAGAGAGTCAATTTATGAAGCTTAAGAAATATTTTGAAGAACTCCTTAAAAAGTGTTCACTCTATGTTTTATTAGATTAGTTAATTATTCAAACTTCTTATAATGGGTTAGTTGAATCCCTTAGATCTATCATTGATGCTGTTGTTGTCAATTTATTAATGTCTAAATCATTTGATGAAGCCCATGTTTTAATTGAAGAAATGACTATAAATAATTTTTAATAGTTTTCTGAAAAGATAAATCCTAATAAAGTAGTCAGTATTCATGATAATGATGCCATTTTAATAGTTAATTTTCAAGTTGCTGCATTATCTAGGAAAATAAGCCAAATTGGAATGAATTTTTCTCAAACACCTCAATTGATTGAAGAAAATTCATTATCTCAAATGCATGATTCTCAAACTTTACTAGAAACTATAAATGTTTTTAATAGACCTAATAACCCATATTCCAATTATTTTAACCTAGGTTAGAAAAATCATTTAAACTTTAACTGTAATAACAATTCTAGTGGTGGAAGTCAACAATGGCGGAACAATCAAGTAAACCTATCGAGAAACTAGGAGAATCAGGGTAATTTTAACTTTAGACCTACTTATCATCCTGAATTTAACAGTAATCAACAAGTTAAGGAGAGAAATTTTCTTTAGAAAAAGTTGTGTTACAAATGGGTAATCAATTACAGAGTCGGAGTGCTGCTATAAGAAACATAGAGAATCAACTGGGACAAATTGCTAATGCACTTAGCAATAGGCTTCAGGAACACTTCCTAGTAATGTTGAGATCAATTCAAAAGATAAATGTAAAGAACAAGAGCAAGTTAAAGCTGTTCAATTAAGAAGTGAGAAAACATTGAGTGTTGGTGTTCAAAAAGAATTTGAAGTTGAGGGAGAAGATAAAGAAATTGAAAAATCTGAACAAAGTAATCCTAAGGAAGTGGAAAAACCAACATCTATAATAGATCTAAGGGATCCAACTAACTTATTATAAGAAGTTTGAATAATTAACCAGTCTAGTAAAACATAATGTGAACACTTTCTAAGGAGTTCTTTAAATATTTCTCAAGCTTCATAAATTGACTCTCCTTCACACTTAGTAAAAGAAGTAATATCATTTCTAAGTTTAGTAGTTTTTAAGGTAGAAAATACTTAGCCAGAAATTTTTGTGTCAAATCTCTCTAAGTTCTAATAAATCTATGTGCTAATGAATTTAACCACATCTTAGCTTTGTCCCTTAATGAAAATAGAAAAAGTCTAAGTCTGACAGCATTATTTGATACATCATCATATTTAAATATAACACAGTTCTAAAAAGCATGCAAGATGTAAATTTGAATCATCATTTGGTGTTCCCCTAAACTGATTGTTTTGTACCATTTATATTATTGCAGGTTTAAGTTCAAATAAATTAGTCGCTACAGCAGGAGTTTGAATATTTAAATAAATTTCATTTGCCGTAGGATTTGCATAATTCCTTAAAGGTTTTTGTAAATTATGATGTTTATTTTCAACAATTTGAATTTCAATATTATTTTGTGAAGGGTTTGTCATACCTTAAAAATTATAAAGTTTTTCTTATTTTTGAATTTTTTTTATAGTACGTTCTAATTTAGAATCGTAGGACACAAAACATTGAAATCTAGAACTACGCAAACAAATGATAAAATTTCAGAAAATAAAACAACACAACAAAAGTAAAATATGATTTTTAGGTTTTTATGATTTTCAGTTTTTATATTTTCATATTTTATATCTTTTTTTAATTTTTTTATTTTTAATTTTTAATAAAATAAAATCTACAATTCAAACAAAATTGCAAACAAAAAAGTTTAGTTTCCAAATTGAAATAGTTATGTTACTTATCCCTGACAATTGCGCCAAAAACTTGACCTACCCGCAATTACGTTTATTTTTAATCTCCAAGATATTGCTAAAAACTTGACTCAAATTATATTCAACGGCTAGTGTGAATAAATGAAATGATATGAAAAATAAATAATTAAACCTCATATTAGAGATACTACGCATGTATATGTATCGTCCCAAGTAATGTAAGATTTTTTTTAAAAACTTCAGTAACGATTCCACGAGAATAGTTGAACTCTTTTAAATTGACTTGCAAAAGTCAGAAGCAAATTCTATTTAAATTGCAGATTAAACAAAAACAAAATGATAGCAACGAGTAAGACTAAATTAAAGCAAATAGAAATAACTATAATTAAAAGTTTAATAAAAGTAATTCTAACAAGTTTAAAAAATACGTAAAGATCTTGCCTCTTGCAATGAGATACGAATCTACGTAGGATTTGAATGACTAAAAATATGATGATGTATTGTGACAAATAGGTGCATTCATATTCTTTACCCCCTCCCGGTGCTAGCAAAGAACATTGGTTAATTTAGAGTTTTTCACCGGCTTGTGTAGTAGTGTTGAGTAGATTATGGTCTCTCATCTCCAGATTACTCACTGTATACTCTCTATAGGACCTACTAAGGACACTTACAATTCAAACTCTAAACCAAACTTGAAAAAGAATCTATAGTCTGTAACCCTAGAAACATTAATTTTATGCTCATCAAAATTTATCTCCCTATCTATTTGCACTCCCCCTTAAGTGATCGCAACGAGACTACCCACAATGAAGTGGCACTCACTAGTTAGGTGAAATCATAGCCCTCCCGGGTTTTTATGTTTCTCAACGGATTTTAACCTCACAAGTGACCAATTTGTAAAGTCAATGAAGAATATGTGAAAATGTCATCACAATTTTTAAAAGTAAAAAAGAAATCTTTAAATCATTCTCATCCCACAAGATTAATTCCCCAAGAACAAGAAGAAAGGGAACTACTCAAAATTCATGAATAATAAAACAAAAACACCAAATTTGTATTGAAACTCAAGCCCTAAAAATAAAAACTTAAACACAAATACAAAGTACCTTATGTCTTCTCCCCAACACAAATTCTGAAGTCTCCTTGAAGAATTCTCCGAACTCTTATTCTTACAACACAAAAACACATTAAAACATACATTTAAACACAAAAGTGGGACTTCCTAAAGCCTTCAAATACTGCCAAAAAGTACTTTATTTCGTTCAATTTTCATCCACTTTAATAGATATCTAAAAATAACCAAGGGTTGCTTCAAACACCCCTTCAATGTCAAATTCAATAGATCTTCTAGAAGGGAAGTTACTGGCGCTATATCGCCAGTCTGGGCGCTATAGCGCCTACTACACGCGTCTTTGGCGCTATAGCGCCAGTAGGCGACACTATGTCGTCATACAAATTGCACCTTTTTTGCTCATTATTTCCTCATTTTTTCCAAATGTCTATTTCATGTTTCTAAAACTTCTTTTAAAATGTAATATTATTAAAAATATGCATAAAGTGATCATAAAATATGCACTAAAAAAAGATAATTTTAGTGTGGATCAGGGTCCTGAGGCGTAGGGGCCTAAAAAGCCTTGCCATGGAAGCTCGGTTACTAAAGTTAGTGTAGGTGTTATTGCTGAGGGCCCATAGGGCCCGATTGCTGAGGGCCTCGAGGTCAGTAGAGAGGGAACGATGGCAGTCACTGGCCCTCCCAAGGCGTCCCCACAGAGAAGCGGAGGAGGTATTCCGTCGCGAGGGGAAGACACATTTGCAAAGACTCTTTCTTCAATGGACTAATTTGTAAGTATGTAAGAATTATTCTGATTATTAACGGTTTTTAGCGATTGCTGGACATTATCTCAATGCAGATGAAACAGTCGGGGCAGAGGGTCCTGAGGACAGCAGACCACAAAAAGACGTTGTCGAATCTGCTCTTGCTATAGCGACGAGGCTATGAAACGCGATTGCCGCTCTCCCCTCATCAGTTGATAACAGAGGGCATCGGCCGCTCGATTTTTTGCCGGTAGCTAGTACCACTATGTTCACCTCGCTTAACCACTTTGGTGGCCCCTAGCAGGAGTAGTATGACTGGCCGCAGCTTCCGCATGAATTTGCGGAGCGACAAACGAGCAGAGGTGAGCCTTTACTGGCAGCAGTTGGAGATTTTGCTGAAGATCTAATTCTGGAATTGTCGGCCCGCCAGACGGCCACAAAATTAGAGGCGGAGACCTTGCGAACGAAAGTCGCCATTTTGAGAAATGAACTGGCGAAGGTCTTGTGAAAGCTAAAAGCACTCCGTGAGTTGACTGAGTAAGTTACAACATGATGCCGACTGAGTAAATCAACTTAGGTTAGGAAGAGCGTTGGTACTCTGAAGGTTGACTTGGAAGGGGTATTTCCCGACCAAGGCTTTAGAAGACCCGTTTGTAAAACACTTTGTTCGATATCTATAAAATGTCATTTGTAATTAAAAAGTATTTAATTAAATATGAAAGGATGTTTGGTGTGACACTTATCATTATGTGACGTCTCGTTTCATATGCTTGACCTATAAATAGGGTGAGAGCACTTTTTATCCTTTACACATTAAGATCGCTTTCTCTGTGCCTTCAAACCCTCCTCTTCTTCTGTCACTCGGATGTCTTCTCGCAATGGCTTCCAAATATTACCCTACTCTCTTTGGCTCTGAGAAGGGTGTTGACATGTAGTTCTTGACTGGGAGTGACGGGGTATTAGAAGAAATATGTTTTCAGCAACGACATTGTCCTTCAATGAGTGTCGGTCGTCACGCGCCACGTACGACATGGGCGAAGATCTAGTCTTTTATTGAGACAAGTTAAAGTATAGTCTCTGGCCGCCTCTGTGTACCGAGCTCCAGAGCATATTCAATAAGTATGGGATCATTTAGGCCCAAGTACTATCGAACTAAATAATCACGATTATGACTTCATTCTTTTCTGTCATCGTGAGAGCATCTCATGGTCGATCAACCCATTTAGTTATTATTATTCGTTTGAGATCGATAAGGAAGGGTTCACCATGTTCTCTATCGGCATGAAGCTCCACCTACTTGGGGTGAAGCACAAGATAAAGGCTTGGCGAAAGCAGTTTGTGAATGGGTCCTGTTCTTAAGACTGGGGGATGCGGCTAAGTTGTCGGAGCCAGCGAGGGACGAGCTAAAGTCCCTCCTGGAGGATTTCCATACCGCCGAGGCGATGTTGACCAATCACCACCTCGATTCCGTAGTATACTGTCGAGATAATAGTCACCAAAACGATGAGGAGCAAAATAACTCAGAAAAGGTGGCGCCTCTCGAATTGTGATAAGGCGATGCAAGACAAGGTGTCGAGGGAGAAGTTAGCCACCAAGCAACGAAAAAAGAAGCATCCCCCGGCAGCAGGTATCTTCGTAAAAGATGAGGACCCGCTCCTTAGTAGTGTGGCCTTAAAATATATTTCTTATGTGTTGAAACCACAATTGTTATCCAGAATATGGTGACCGACGAGGTTACTATTATTGCTTGAAAATTTGAGTCTCATTTTGCTGATACAGGGAAAGGTGACGAGAGGAAGTCAGCTGCAAGAGACTCGGGAAGACTTCGAGGCCGCAACTTCTTCTTCGATGTCCGATGCGTCGGTCGTCATGCGACTGAGTACTGACGTTTCGTCAGATTTCAAGGCTGGCGGTTCCTCATCCATTGCCTTATCCGAGAGGGTAAGGGTCGGTCGACCTGCCTCTCCTACCTCGCCTGCACCATCGTATATGAAGGAGAAGAGCTATCTTGAGCGATGAGCTGCTGTCAACCCTCTTCTTTCTCTCATTTCCAATGAGGTAATATTGAGGAAAAAGAAACAAGGATGTTAAGATAGGCATTTACAAGCAAAAGCATCAAACAAATTTGTCTTTTTTATTTTTTTTTTATTTTTTTTTTTTATTTTTTTTATTTTTTTTTTTGAGAAGAGGAGGGAGGGGGGTAGCGTTTGACGACCATGCCCAACATACTCAATTATGAACTAAAAGGTTACAAGAAATGAATACAAAAGACTCAAATATAAGAGTAAAAGAAGAATGAGCTTGTGTAAAAAGAAAGTTAAAACATAAGGTATAGAGGAAAAACTATCAAGGTGAAAAGAGAGATCAATTCATACATCATTGTCTATTATAAGATTTATCCATGCAAACCAAGAAATCCAATATAGAGGTCAAACCAGTGTGCCAAAGTCAAAGACAAATAAGAATTTGTTCCGTAGAGAGTGCAACCATGATTGGGAAGTAAACCAATCAGAGATAACCATTCAAAAGCCAACTAGGCAAGCCAAATAAGCACATAGATGATGTTGCAATCTCCATCATTGCTCTCCAAAATGCGATAATCCAAATTTCCATAAGAAAGAAAATGGTCCGGTAAAATTTGAAATCCAATAGCATCCCAAAACCGATTCTAATTCCACAATAGGTAAGCAACTCAAAAGCAAGTATCGACAAAAGGAGATGCAACAGAAATATCTTGCTTTCACCTTCTTCACGTGTTTCTATTAGCAAAATCTATTAAACTCCCAAATTTAGTAAATATAGGATTTACACCGAAACAAAGGAAAATCATGATGTAAGTTTCCTTGGGATTTTGAATTGTTTATTTGGACAGTTTCGTGATATTTATGCTAAATCCAACATAAATCATGCTACCAAACAGCCTCTAAAAATACCTTCAGCATCTCTTGAATGCTCAAACTTCAAATATTAAATATTCTTATAACTTAAGCGCCCTAAACATCTCATTGCAAGCAGAAAAGAAATCAAATAGATTATAAGAGAAACAAAATTAGCATCACATAAATAAACATAATTGTGGTGTGCTGGGAAAATTCACGATGATGCAGTGATAATTTAATGTCTTAACTTTGTATGAAGATTCAACACATATAGATAATTAAAAAGTAACAAAAGAAAACATCAAGATTTTTTATGTGGAAAAACTTAGAAAGAGAAAAGATCACAGGGTTTAACCTAGTCAAAGTAATCCACTATAAATATATATAAATATATAGGTGCAAAAGTACACACGTTCCTCACAACTAGGAAAATGGTGTTACTATTTTACATCAAATATAATATTTGTCGGTAAACAACATACAAGACAATGCAAAAAGTTTGGAACAAAAGTCGTATTCAAACTACAATAATCGTAAGCAATGATCTTTGTTTTCTAGTTGTTGGTAATAAAGAAAATGACGATGGTTGGAGACTACAGAGATCGAAGGTTATCACTAGGTCTTTAGCTTAAGTATAAACGTTGCATGTTATGGCCATATTTTGAATACGACGTTCGAAAGTAAGGGTCGCCAACGGCCAATGGTCTACAAGTAGGGACAACCGGCGGTGGTCGATGGTCACCGATGAGCGGTGATCGATGGTAGACCAAAAGTTATCGTTGGGTCATCAGTATATACATTACACGTTAAAGTCGTATTTGGGATACGATGTTTGCAAACAGGGGTCGCTAGCAGCATGTGGTTGGTAGAGGAAAGCAGAGACCGTCAGCTATGGTTGACAACTGTCAACTGGCTGTGGTTAATGCTGGTCTATAATGATCGGCAGCTACTAAGGTTGGAAGTTATCACTGGATCTTTAGTATAAAACCAACTCTTGAATTTCACTTCTCCCCTTCCTTAAGTGAAGATATGGAGTCTATTTATAACTTCTGGAATAGAGACATTTTAGTTTTTTTGGGCAAATAACTTTCCCAAACACCTGGTCAGACGGCCTGTATTCATCCCATTAATCATGTGTATTTTTATGATTTGAGGTTCTTAGTTGACTTAGAATTGAGTGATCTTGGGCTCATTAGATTATCTCGTCAAGACGCTCGATTTGACTATAAATATATCAAATTTGGAGTTATTTGATCGTTCAAAATATTATCCAAAACTTCCAAATGTGTTTTAATGGTTTGATCTAGGTTTGATTGGGCTCGAATTAATCCAATTTTGATATCATTGGGTTTGTCTTGTCGAGACGGGGAATTTGATTATAACCTTGCTGAAATCAGGGCCCTGACCCCTGCATGATCTTGATTTGAATTCGGAAAGTTTCTTACACAATAGTTCCTCGAGATTTATGCTAGATAATAAAAAAATTTTAATGATAGATCAATAATTAAAAAAAAATAGAATAATCACAAAGATAAAAATACCAAAATTTATGTTGTTCAATTAACAAAGGCATACATCTAAGGGGCAAGAAGACAAACAAATTTATTATCGAAGATATGGAAAAGACAAATTGGAGAGGACTAACAAATGTGCACCAAATCCTCCTTAAAAATCGAAGAAGTAGACATTAGAAAATCTCAATAAATATGATGTAAACATTCTCAAGAAAGATCCAAATCTAGGAGAGGTGTTCCTCTCTCTAAAAAAACTCCAAAAAACAAAGCATCCCCATACAAGTGACCCCTCGCACTCACTAACTCTCTCTAAATTTAGGTGGTAAAAATTTAGAAGGAAAAATGTTTCAAAATGGTTTCCTGACACATTGTCAGGGTCCCATAGTCTATAAAAAAGTAATTTAATCCCATAATCTTTTAATAAGAGCTAAAACGATCACCGCTAGGGACTATTTCAGCCTATATTAAAGGAGCTAAGGACTAGTTTGAAACTTTTATAGATACTTGAATTACAATGACCCCATGTTAAAAGTGGCGGGCTAATTTTCACACTTTACTCAGTTTAGAAGCAATATATCAAAATTCATTGAGGAGACCATAGAATTACTCACATTGTATCAAGGCTAACCATGGGCCTGAACCAATCGGACAAATTGCCTTGAAACTGATTTTGAGCAAGATTTCTAAATCAACCGGATCAATTTTAACCACTTCAGCACTTAAAAAATGGTAACAAACAGTACAATAAAAGCCAGAAGAAGACTCACAGGTATCGAAGAGCAGCCATCAGCGATATCGAATAGGGCATTCCTCCATTAAATTGGTTCTGAGCAACATTTCTGCAGAGAATTTGGGATGAGCAACAAATGCTACAAATAAAAAATTAAAAAAAAAAACCAAGAACTCCATCACTTACAGGCGCTGAAGATTTGGGGGTAGGTTGTAAGGAAGTGTGTTTCCACCTCCCAAATTATTGTTGCTCAAATCCCTAAATCTCACAAAAAATTCAACATCAAAACCTGGAGCTAAAGTAGGCTTGGGGAAAAGAAAAATTTCAAGGGACTAACAGCTCAACAAGGGATTTCAACTTATCCATCTGGTAGCCAAAAGTTCCATTAAGACCAAATCCAGGCAGCTTGCTTGTACAATGAAAAAAAAAAATCATAGACGAGATTAAGCAATAAAGAATCAATATAACCATTACTTAATCAGATTTCTCAATCATCAAACAAACATTTCTGTAACTGATGAGCCGGAGCAGGTGATCCCTTTCCATGATTCCCCGCAAGGGTCACCTCCGCTTGAATTCCAATTTGTTAACTGAGCCGGTGAGTTCATACTAGCATAGAACACATTGAGAGCAGAAACTGCAAACAGAATTGGATTTTCCAACTCAGATTACTACACAATTTTTTTTTCAGTCTATGGCTACACAACAGAACCTCAACCAAACCAATCGAAGATCACTCATTCACTAATTGGTAAAAATCTAAAATGCATAAAGAGCAAAAGTATGCATCGTAGGAACGAAATCCATAAAAGGAAAAAAATAGAGATCTAATCCAAAAGGGTGACAGAAAGCCGCCGAGAACATAATGCTTACTGTCATCAGAGTCGGTGGCGCCATTGATGGAGCTCGGGTGCCAAACCCAAATGCATGCTAAAAGCACCAAAGTCTGAAGCATTTCCTCTTCCCTCCCTCCCTTACTCTCGTTCTACTTCGAGATTTATCTCCTCTTCCTTCAACTGCAAATTTTCTTTTCTTTCTTATAATTTATGCAGCTAAGTTATTACCTAATACCGCAAATGGGAGGAACGTAAGCTCAAAGCAGAGAATTTTTACATGAACTCGATTTGAAGCTTTCTACTTTTTTTCTGACGTAAAAAAAGGGGGAAAAAGAAAAGTGAAATGTCGTACATGCAGGTTTACATAAATACCACTGAATTCATATGTATTTACATATTTAAGAGAAATGAATTTAACATGCATGTGATCCTACATGCAAAGTATATTTCCTAAAATTAATAATATTTATTTTTTAAATGTGATATTTGTTTATATAATATTAAATCTCAATTATATTTAGTGGCAGTGGATCTTCATCTAAAAGCAAAGCACAGTGGCTAAATTATTAATTTTTTTTATTAATTAATATAAGCAACAAAATTTATAACTATATTTATGATATTTAAAGTAAATGAAAGTTTTTTTTTTGGAAGGTTCATTGGTTAAAAGGAGATGGGCTATGTTGATTGGCTCTGAATGTGGACCGAATTGGTACCTCGAGTGAGAAAATTATGTTCATATTGTGTTGGGGACAAGTACACGTGGCAAGCTTGGTGGGTTGGTGTGATTGGAAGTTGGGGGGTCACATCTGTTCAATCAGGCAGGAAACCATTGTCGGTGGTATTTTTTTTTTGTGGCGGCCTACTGCTGCTACAGAAAATCAGGGCTATGTATAAAGTTGTGTGACAATCGTCAAATTTTTTTAATTTCTTTTAGAAGACAGAAATATGATAATAAGATAATAGGATTAGTAAGATGTATTAATATAACTATACCATAAAATAAAAATGAAATAATGATAATTATTTGATTAACATATATTCCGATGTGTGCTAGGGATTCACGACATAATAATTAGCATCTTAGTTTTATACGAGAATCTGACATACATTCAAATAAATCAAAACAACAAGTAGAGAACGCATAAATATTTATACTAGAAACCAAGAAATGGAAGAAACCATGATGCCTAGCCAGTTGAAATGTTCCACCATAAGTTGGTTATTACATTACAACCTCTTGTCCCACGGGGTTAAAAAATAAAACAAAGGCTCCAAAAGAAAAAAAAAATCTCTTTACAAAATTCAAATAATAAAAGATTAGTGTGAATCAAAATTTATGATTAAAATATCACCACTTTAAAATCATTCTTACATTGCCTTCGGGGTGGAATTTAAACTGTTCAGCTTGCATTGTTACCTCCCAAGTCACAATTAATAAGGTCTCTATATTAAGGACTATTTTAGACAACTGCATCATTTTCACAAATCCCGAGAAATGCTAGTGCTTCGCTAACATGACTGACCAAACATAAATTTCTACTTCAGACGTTGTATAGAATGATTAAGATGTTAGAAGTACACCGACCCAGATAGGATGTAAGTCCTTTGTGAAATTGTTTGGCTTCATAGCTGAACCTTTTTTTTCGCCCCCACTCTAAAGACTTTGTGACCACTTTCTTACCAGGTATAACTCATTTTTCTATGAATTCCACCCGCATAGAGTCATAAGAAATTATAAGTTTCTTTTTGTTGACTTTAGGACTGTCAGGATTCCTTGGATCATATAATAAATAGGTTGCTGACATGGGTTCTCTAGTGGGTTAGGTCGACCATCTTCATCACCAGGTAAACTTAGACTCTGAATAACTTGGGATGGCAAATCTATGTTGTCCCGACCTATCTATCTCTACTAGCTTAGGATTTCGTCACCTTTTATTGGTAAAGCCCTTTTGACCACATTCTATCCCTTTAAAAAGATTTTCACTACACCTCCATTTAACCCTGAATTTTAAGTAAAAAGAGAAGAGTTTTTGAAAAATGTCTTCTTGGGAGAGTGATTTGAAGAAGGAGGAAGTAATGAGAAAGAAGTATATTAGCTAAAGTGCACAAAAGATGTATAACGGTTTCCTAGCCATTAGCATCAAAGGAATAGCAGAGAAAATCACTAAAATTGAGGCTAATGTGGCTTCAATTGAGGCAAAAATGATGGAAGTTAATGCATCTCTGGATCATATGGGATGGCAACTTAAGATGCAGTTTAGCCATACCAGTTTTATAGAAGAAGCAGACAAGACAATGTATTTGAAGAACAAGTGGATTGAAGAAGATTCAACCAGAATTATTAATCATCTTCCGTTCTTTCAGATATACGTTACAACTGTTGAAAGAGACTCTAACGATAAGCCAGAATTTTTTCGATCTACTAGAGAGTTGAATTAAGTTTGTGATTCAGTGTTTGTTTATGTTAAGTGTTTTAATATGTGTTTTTATGTTATTAAGATCTAGTATTATGTTTAGGAATTTTCTCATCCGAGACTATTTGGATTGAGAATTTATGTATTTGAAAGTGTTTGTAATCGTTCGTGAATTAATATAAGTGTTTTTTTTTGTGAAATTTTGTGTTGAATCGAATTAGTTAAGATTTGCGAATCTTGAGTAAGATAAGAGATAAGAGGGGAGGAAATAGTTATTACAGTGTTTTGAGACTATATAGGGTTGGTTGACTTAGGCTAAACGTGCATTTCACTTAAATCACAAAAATCAAAATTTGTGCACTGGCGCCTAAGCGCCAAACCCCATGCTTATATGTTGCCTAAACAGAGAGATAGGCGCCTAAGCGCCGAACCATTCACGCTTAACCGCCGATTCATGAAAATTGGTACGCGAACGGTTTTAAGTGACAAATTGGACTGAAAACACCGTTACCAAGCATCAACTTTGTCTCCTACCTTTGGATTTCACGATTTGGAGAGCTAGGGCATCATTTTAAGTGAATATTTCTTGGTGGTTTCAAGCCAAATTTGTTAGATTTAATCTTCTCGAGGTAAGAGCTTCACTTCTATGCAAAATTTTTTATTTTCACCATGAATTTTGAGCACATTCATGAGCTACCCGAAAATCACTATTCATGCTGAAAATTTGAGAAAAATTGATGGAAAATGCATGGATTTGTTAGTTTAAGCTTTTAGGAGTTGAGTTTAGTGATTTGGAGTTGATTGTGAAATTTATTTTGAATTTTATACATTTTTTAAAAAATGGCACCAAGAATGAAGAGAAGCAAGGGAAAAGCTCCATTTGATTCAATTAAATTGTTAATTCCAAAGCTTAGGATCAATACAGTGATGCTCTGCATTCGAGGAAATTAATTCCTGAGAAATGTTTTAAAAGTCTAGGAGGAGCTGTAGAAGATTTGTTTGTTAGCTGATCCCTCTTAATATTGCTAATATGCAAAGTACAATAATAATTCAAATTATATTTCACTTATATTTCCTTACTTTGCAACAAAACTAAAAACTTGATCCTTAAGAAAAATAAGAATTTAATTTTTAATTTATATATATTGGGATACTATGCAAGTATACGCATCGCTATCAAGTAATATAGGACTTTTTGATTAAGACCTAAATATCGAACCCACAGGGACTTTATACAACATGCACTTTGAGAAAACTTTCTATTTTTAAAAAGAAAAATAATTAAATTGAATATATTTTGCATTAATAAAAATTCAAATATTTTTGGTATTTTTGATATTTTGACAAAATAGTAACAACTTACAAAGATAACTAGAGTTTTGTAGATGAAAAGCACCTAATAAGAAAAACATTTTTCTTCTTATCATGAATTAGTAATAAGTATAGGAGTTCTATTGTGAAAGTATGTAAATTGTGTTGTGTCAAATATGAGCAATAATATTCTTTACCCTTACTAGAGTTGTTATAAAGAACATTGGCTAATTTACAGTTTAAATAGTTCTGAAGACCGGCTAGGCAAAGAAGATACTAGCTCTCACTCTAGAGTTCCCTCGATTCCCTCCACCTGGGGGCTAACATCTCGTATCAGAACCTAAAACAATGAACAAAGTTGGGGGCTTTAACCCGTCACTTTAAAGTCCTCTAACTCTACACCCTTCAATGAATATTTCCCTATTTACAACCTCATGTGATTCTTTCGAATTGTTGACTGAGACAATACTAGCCTGGTTCTTACATGTTCTCACAACAAATTTTAACATTTGGATTGGCCAAATTAAGAATTAAATGAAGTGCATGAATTGAAATCATCACAACTTCTTCCAACATTAAAGATCAATACTCTCCACAATTTTCATCCAAAACTTAATTACTTATCATTTTAAGAAGAAAGATAAAGAAAATTACTCAGAATACATAGAAAAAATGAAACCACACTTTAGTTTAAAAGTAGAAATTATTGTCAAACCAACAACAAGTCTCAATTAAAACCAAAAGTAGTGTCAAAGCAAAAAGATAAAAACTTATCTTAAGTTCTCCACCAAACTCTTGAAGTTCCATTGAATCTCTTCTCTTTACAGTCACTTAAAACAAACCAACAAAAAGGATAAAATAAAAGTAAAAGTGGTGCATGAAAATCTCTCCGAACTTACTCTCCAAATGAGAACTTTCAAAACTTTCCAAGTATTTTCAGGACTCTTCTCAAAGTCCTCTCTTCTTTCTTTTATAGTTTTCCAAGAGGTGTCTTGGAAACTCTTCAAAATATGTCTAGATTTGATTTATTTCCCCTAGAGATGCATCCTTTTGTGATAATTTTTGTCCATGGTGATTATAACCACCTATTAAGCCAATGGGTGCCTCAAAAACCTCTTCAAAATTTGCAAAAACCGACTTTACTCATCTAGTAACTACCATTGGCGCTTAAGCGCGGGACCTATGGTGCTTAGGCGAAGCCTTCTCTGTTTAACCAGCGCTTAAGCGTCGGATCTGACACTTGGGCGCTGGATCTGGTGCTTGGGCGCCAAAACTCATTTGCACATTTTTCACCTTTTTTCTCCAATTTTGATTCTCTTTCACTTCTTTAAGCATTTTTCATCTTCTTATTTGTATCTACAAGAAAAACACAAAAATACATTTCATTAAAGCGCAATATCTCAAAAATAGGTATAAAAATGTGTCTAAAACACTATATATTTTAGGTGTATCAAAATCCCCCAAACTTAAATTGTTACTTGTCCTCAAGTGACACTTCAATATTTAAAAACTACATATGTATGATATGTATATGAGCTTCTTTAGGAGTTACTAAAATTTAGATTTAGAAATATAGCAGTTTAATTTAAAAATATATTCAGTAAATGAGACCAACTTAAAGTTTAGAAATTCTTAAAGTTAAGAAAGATGAAAATATGAGTTTCCATCTAATTCAGAAATGTATTGCAAATTTTTCAAATTTAGAATTTAGTTCTTTTATTATCACACTTAAAAAATTTCATTAAAAGTAATTTTACTTACTATATTATATCTATAAGCTTAAGAGTTTCTCAAGTCTTATACTTTAAAAAGATCAAATGTAGAACCAATTTTTGATTAGGCACTAATCCTCAAGCTTCTCCTTCCTAATTTTTTTCTCTTTTTCCTTTTCTTTTTCTTTTTCTTTTCTTTTTTTTTTTTTTTTTTTTTTTTTTTTTTTTTTTCTTTTCTTTTTCAAGCAAGGATTACTATATCTAGATAGGTCATTAATGATGTTGAATTCCACTTCTCCTTTCCTAAACAAAAGTCTTGATATAAGTCTTTTACTTATAAATATAATAATAGTTTTGAAAATTATTTTAATAAAAGAAATTTAAGTATTAAAAATAAAATTCTAAATTATCTAAATTTTTTAAAAATACAATTTTTCTTAATAAAAGTTTAAATTATCTAAATATTTCAAAAATACATTTTTTCTTACTAAAATAGTTACTTATATTAATCATTTTTCTCATCTAAAAACTTTTCAACTTAAAGTTTTTCTTCATTACTAAAAATTTTAACTAAATTTTCTTATTCATTTCTAAAATCAAATTCTACTTCCCTAATATAACTTCATATACATAATCAATTTTTTTTCTTTTCAAATCAAATTCACTTATAACACATTTGAGAACAAATAAAATTTCAGTTTTTAAAATATTTTTCATCCCCCTAAACTTAAATTTTTAATAGATTAAACAGTTTAGCATTAGATATATATAAGAAAGAATGAAAATTTAAAAATAACATGCTAATAGGAATTTTAAACCCTAATGATACAAGTATAAAACTAAAAATAGGAGTAAAATTAATTTTTGATAAAATTTTCTATATTTTTATTTTACTTTAACATGTAAAGATTCAATAGACTTCTAAACAGTGGGTATAAACTTAAAAGCAAACATACACAGTACTAACATCACAATCTTAACATAAAGACAAACTTGCAAACATGACAAAAAAAATAAATGGGTAGTAGTTTCTGAATTTCAAGTTTAAGATCTAAGCTAACAAGATTTTATACTTTATAACAGATATAAAATTAAGTTAAGTTTTAAACTAACTAAATCACAATATTAAACACAAAATAAACCCTAAAATTTAAAAATAAAATACTAACTACCACAAATGTCATAATAACAATAAAACATAAAAGTTTGAGACACAACATAGTCCAAAACATCACAGAGATGCAAATATAGCAAGCCCAGACCACATAGTTCATATCATATTACAATCATAAAATAAATCTCTCAACTCTACTCTTCATCCTCAAAATAGCCGCTATACTATTTTTCTGCAAGCTCATAATCAGGATATCGAGGATATGGAGGAAATTGCACTCCTAGGTCACCTCTAATCAGGCTCTCCAAAGATGAGTGGAATTTCTCTTCATAATCACTTCCTTCTATTGTAATTATTAGTATGATCTACAAAACACTCTAAATTCTATACCTTATCAGCGGTAAAAATGATGTTTTCCATCATCTTTTGTAATAACTCATCTCGGGTATCAGTAGACTCACCTCGAGATGTAGAAGCACGTGAATAGATGGTTTAGATGAAGAAGCAACAGAGGTAGATGCAGCAGACGTTTCCATTCCATAGCTCCTAGAAACTCCTCCTCTCCAGCAAAAAATTGAATGCTCATAATAAGTCTTCACATTCACCTTTGTGATGGGCTTTAGAGGTAATAGAACTTCCTCCCAACTATGATATTTAACCCCAACCTGCTCGCACAAAGAAAAGATCAAGGAAGCATATCCCAAACCTGTAGTTGTAGCAGCTGTAGCGGAACTGATGATAGTCTGACAGATCAAAGCTCCAATGTTGATGAGCTTTCCCTCTAGAATACCATAGTTCAACGTCGCTCTTTCTCTGGTCACTTCACTGAGATGATTGGTCTGAAATAGATGAGCAGAAATGAAATAGTGTGAGGCCTTTGAAGGTACACATAACTTTTAAGTTGGGAAATTTACTCTCCTCTCAATGGTAATCTTCCAAAGTCCTCTCCCAATAGTCTAGTATGAAATAATCTCATCTAACTCCGCTTCAGTAGGACTATAATTTGCATAAAAACATAAAGTATTTGATGGTAAATGGTAAAACAAGTTGATTACCTATGGCGAAAAAGGTACCAACTTTCCTCGAACCATAACTCGGTTGTCTTCAGCTTCAGAAAGATTTGCATAGAACTCCCTCACAACAGAAATCACTGCGACAATAGAGAAACAACATAATTTTTCCCACTGTCGACGAACAATTAAATCTTCCACGTCTCCATCTGGATTTCTAAAACATCACGCCTGAATCAATTTTCGTAAATGTAGAGCGTCATTGTAACAATATTGAGCCTTCAAACTAACAAATTTGCTCGAATCAAACTGGCTTTTTCCTTTACTCCTTTCATTGTTGGTGTCATTCTACAAATTTTATAAATTCCAAAAATAACTTCAAAAATCAAGTCTAAATCACTAAAATAAACTTCCTAAAGCACAAACTAAACTTCTTAAGAAATTTCCATAGATTTTTCCTCATTTTTCACATTGAATAGTGAATTTTCAAATTTCTCCAAATGTGCTCAAAATATATTGTGAAAATCCAAAATTTTTGCATAGAAGTAAAGTTCTTACCTCAAGGAATCCGTATCTAGCAATTTTTTTATGATTCCACAAAGAAATCTCCACTTAATGGTGTGTTCTAGACCTTAAAAATTGCAAGTTTGAGAGGTAGAAGAAGACGAGAGGCGTTAAAAATGGTGTTTTCAGACCAAAATTTCACTTTTAATCATTCGCAAACCAGTGCTTAAGTGCGAGTAAGTGGTGTTTAGGCGCCTGCCTCTTGGGTTAGCTCGCGCTTAAGCGTGAGATGTGGCACTTAGGCGCCAGTGCATTATTTTTGAAATCTTCAAATTTAAGTAAAATGTATTATTTGCCTAAGTAAACCACCCCTAAATGGTCTCATAACACTTAATTGACTATTTTCAACTTCCTATAACTTCCCCCTCTCTCAAAATTATCCTTAATAACTATTTTAATTTGAAACTAAAAAACACAAAATTTTCACAAAAAAACAAACTTATATTAATTCACAAACAAGTACAAATACTATTGACACTTAATTCTCACTCAAAATAGTCTCGAATGAGAAAAATTTCCTAATTACAAAACACTTAACACACATTCACAATTAAACACATAAGTAACATAAACACTAACACATGTCTTAAACACTAAAAACACTTCAAGACTACAACTTTAATCACACAAAAACAAACATAGAATTTAATTCCATTCTTCATTAGAAGGAAAAAATTCAGGTCTTTCATTAGTCTCTCCTGAGACAACTGGAATATAAAATTGATAAAACAGACGGTGGTGACATACTCTGATGCAATCTTCTTCAATCCACTTTTGCTTAAGAAACATCTCCTTATTCACTTCCTCTATATAACTAATGTGGCTAAATTGCATTTTTAATTGCCATCCAATATGCTTCAGATGTGCATGAATTTCCAATACCTCAGTCTCCAGTACAGACATGGTATTTTGCATTTTGTTGATTTTCTCTGATATCCCTTCAATACTAACGGGTAAGAAACCATTATACATCTTTTGTGCACTTTGACTAATGAATTTCTTCCTAATGGTCTCTTCCTTCTTCTACAAATCCATCTCCCATGAAGACATCACCTTATAATCTCTCTCTCTTTTAGGCTTTAGGGCTAGAAATGATCTGGGGTGAAATTCCTTCACTAAACCCTTCTATATATAGGCCTAAATTCTTTCAATAACGTTTAAACACATTTAGAAACTGTCAAGACACGTTTTTGCAAACTTCTAGGTAGTTTTTCCTTTTACAATATTAATTTTGCACATGTTTTTAAATTGTCGTGCTTAAGCGCCAGATTTGGTGCTTAAGCGTCAGTGCACATTTTTGCACTAGTCAACTTCTACTTTTAGCATGTCCAAATCTCTAATTTAAGTCTTAACATCAATACAAACATATAATAGTCTCAAAAATACTACCTCAATTTTCTTAATCACATATAAAACATCAATAAAAACAAAAACACACTGATACTTATGGGAAGCCTCCCACAAAGCACTTGGTTTTATGTCGTCAGTCTGACGTAACCAGTGTTTACTCTGGTTGACCCAACATCTTTCCATCATTAAACTTCTACTAATCCTCTATGTAATAAGGTTTCAGTCTATGTCCATTCACTTTAAAGATTTTCTCAAATTTAGGATCCTTGATATCCACAACTCCATAAGCATAAACTTTAATCACAATAAATGATACCATCCACTTAGACTTAAGTTTGCCTGGAAATAATCTTAACCTTGAATTATATAACAAAACTTGTTGCCCTGGTTGAAAATTTGGTCATGCCACATCTTCATCTTTTCTTTATAAATTTTGACCCTTTCATAAGATTCATTCCTTATCTCTTCAAGCTCATTTAATTATAATAATATTTTCTCACCAACATCTTTCAAAGTATAATTGAACTCTTTAATTGCCCAATATGCTTTATGCTCAAGTTCAACTGGTAAGTGACAAGCTTTCCCAAATATTAGCCTATATGGGGACATTTCTATAGGAGTTCTATATGCATTCCTATAAGGCCATAAAGCATAGTCAAGTTTGACTGACCAATCCATTTTTGTTGGATTCACATATTTTTTTATAATTCTTTTAATTTCTTGATTGGATAATTTAGCCAAACCACTTGTTTGAGGATGATAAGCAGTAGCAATCCTATGATTTATATGATATTTCTTTAATAACTTCTCCATTATGACATTTCTGAAATGACTTCCACCATAAGTAATGATAACTATTGATATCCCAAATCTATAAAATATATTCATTTTCAAAAATTTTGCAAAACTTTGAGCATCACATCGAGGTAAAGCAACATCTTCTATCCATTTGGATATATAGTCCACTACTAGGAGAATATATAAGTTTCTGAAAGATGGCATAAATGGTCTCATGAAATCTAATCCCCAAACATCAAATATTTCAACTTCTAGCATATAATTGAGGGGCATCTCATTTGTTCTAGAAATATTGTTTACCCTTTGACATCTATCACAAGTTTTGATATAAGCATTAACATCTCTAAAAATTGTAGGCCAATAAAATCCAGATTGTAAAATTTTGTATGTTGTTTTATCAACACCAAAATTTCCCCCCAAAATAAGAAATTATGAAATTTTTAGATAATCTCATAAGTTTCTTCTGATGGTACACATCTTCAAATAATCAGACCCTTTCCTTTTTATATAAAAATGAGTCATCCTAAAAATAAGTCTTAGCTTCAGAAATAAATTTTCTCTTCTGCTGGTATGTCATTCCATAGGGTATAATATCACTAATAATAAAGTTCACAATGTCGGCTGACCGACCTTTTTCTTTTTGTAAATTGATAATTACAAGAATTTGATGACGCTACTAGAAGATTTAAATTCTAGCAACGGTGTCAAAATCTTGACTACGACTTTATATATATGTGTTTGATTTAATAAAGATGTATATATATAATATTCAATAATATTAAAGTCAAATTTTTCAACGCAAGTATACGTATCGCTCAAGTAATATAGGGCTCTAATGGAGTCCTAGTTTTCGATCTCACAAAGAGAAATAGAATACTACAGACTAAGACTTAATAAAAAGTAATACTTCAACTACAATGAAGGCATTCAATTTGATTATCTGTCACTAATAGGCAATTGAAATAAGTAGATAATTTGGATAACTAATAAATAACTAATGATAGAAAGTAGGGTTTAATTTGTGATATTCAATATATAAGAAAGCATCCTTCTCCTTGTCAAGAAATTATAGTGAATGAATAAAATGAATTAGTTAAATTTATATTGTGCCAAATAGGAGCATATCTATTATTTACCTTTTGGTCCAGGCATAAAGAACATTGACTAATCTATGCTTGGTTACTGATTCTGCGGCTAGGCTCGGAGGATACCGGCTCTCACTTCGGAGCTCCCATGTTCCCCTCACCTAAGGGCTAACATCTACACATCAGCACCCAAACGATAGAACCGAATTGGAGATTTTAGTCTGTCACTCTAAAATCTCCAATTCTACGCCCGATAGTAATATTTCCCTATTTATTTGCACCCAACTTCCAAGGGCTTTGTCCCCCCTGAATCTTGGATGTAATCTTCACTTTAATTGTAAAAATCAACATATTTTAACAAATTAATTGGCCAGATTGAAAGTAAATTAAGATTGAAGTGAAAAGATCGTCATAATTTCTTAAAAAATTTCATTGACCCGGCCTTATCCATCGTACAAGTACACATAACCGTCAATCCCGTCGTCGGCGGCCTTCTGGAGATTTTGTCCTATAGCCTCGGGAAAAGCTCGCCGTCGGCGGCATCAATGGCGTCGTCGGCGCCCTAGTGTAATTCTCCACATTTTGGTCCTTTTTGCTCCAAATTTGCTCCTTTTTGCATCTTTTTGCTCCATTGACCTTAATTCATCATTCCTGCAACAAAACATCAAAAATACCTTTCTTTAAAGTGCAATATCATTAAAAACAATATAAAAGAGGTAAGAAAATCTCAACATATTTTACTTTAGTCAAAATCCCCCAAACTTAACTATTACCTGTCCTTAAGTAATTTTAGTACTATATAAAAGTTATGATCTACTGAAGTAATATTTTAATTCAGAAATACTATAAGTTTGATTTAGATAAATATCATAGTGAGATTTTCAGAAAAAAATTCAAGTAATTGAATTAACTCTGTAGCCATCAGATTATCTAGTCATCGAGTTTTAAGAGTTCTAGTTTTCTATTTATTTCAAGAATGACTATAAATTGCAATATTAAGTCACTTAGAATATCCAAAAGATAAGAACTTCATGAGAACTCTATTAGTAAAACGATCTATTCCATAAATATAAGTTCAGGAATGTATTTAAGTTTTCCCTTTATGTAGGTCTAGTGAAGCCAATTTTTTATCAGGCATATTCTCAAGCTTCTCCTCATTTTCATTTTTCTTTCTTTTTTTCTTTTTCATTTGGATTGTTTTCAATCCTTTCTTTTTCCTTTTTTTAAGTGAGGATTACTATATCTGGATAACCTTTAATGATTTTGAACTTCACTTTTCTTTCCCTAAATTTGAAACTTAAAGCATTTCTTACCTTATAAATATTTCATAGGTTTCACATCATTGAATTCCAATCTTTTCTTCTCAAATGAATTTTCAGATTCTTAATACTTCAAAATATAGTTTCCTTTACTTTCAATAGTTAACTATAATCTTATTCTCTTATACTAAATATCTTAAGTTAAAAAATTAATTTTCATTACAATAATATTTCTTTAAATCTACCATAATATTTAAATAGTTATAAAAATATAGTTACCTGAATTAAATTCACTACATAAAATCATATAAATAATTTTTGAAAATATTGAAATAGAGGACATCTAATAGTTAATTTTTTTCTTCCCTCCCCCAAACTTAAATTTTTAAATATGAAATAAAGGTGAAAAGAAAATACTATAAATATAAATCAGTATTGTAGGTATCTTTATCATTCTGAAATTTCTACAGGCCTTCTCAAATTTTTACTTCACCTGGTCTGTAATATTAGGAGTTTTCTACACATATAAATCATTAGAGGAATTTCTGGGAAATGAAATTTTGAAATAAGTATAAAAACTAAAAAAACATACAACATTTCCTAACACAATTACAATGCTAAACAAAAGACAAAAATACTAAAATGAAAATAAATATCACATCGCATTACAATCCATAAAGTACTGAGCAACATCTACAACTTACACATGCACATTTTTACTACCACATTAAACTGTTACAACAATAAAATTATCTAAGATTACATAAAAAAATATAAAAAATACAAACATAAGTACATCAATTTCATTCTAAATTTCAAAATCCCGAGCTATTTCATCGTCGTCTTGATCAGCAGGTGGATTGGGTTGATACTGAGTATATCGGGGGCATTCAGGAAATATAACATCAGGCTCTCCTCTGTAGTGTCGGACATGAGCGTCATAATAAGCTATCTCAAAATTGGAATACCTCTGCAGGTACTCACTAACATAATCATGTTAGCGTTCTAAACCTCCAATCCTTTTGTTTATTAAATCTATGCTCTTCCTCTACAAGGTCAACTCATTCATCAAATCTGTTAAGGTAGGGGAGCTAGAAGGAGGAGGAGGGTCATAACTTGTAGAAGGGACATCTCTACTGGTAGAAGGTTCTTGACTTCTACTTCCAGTTCTCCATTTCTCATGGGATACATAAGTCTTCAAATTAGATTTACTAATGGGTTTCATAGGGTGAACCCATTCTTCCTCTCCAGCTTCCACTCCAGAAAGTTGGCAAAGTGTATAAATAAGTCAAGGATGTCCTAGACCTCCACTAATCTCACTTTTTGTCGTAGTCAATATATTCTTGAAAATAATTCTCCCCATATTTATAGTTTTATTATTCTGAATACAGAAATTCAGAATAGCTCTATCTCTAGTTACCTCACTATGATGATAAGTCGGTAACAGAGTAGAGGAAATGAAATAGTGTCACGCCTTAGAGGTGGCATTCAACATGGAAGCAGAAAAGTTTACCCGTTCTCGTTGCTTTATCTTCCACGTTCATTTCCCATCAGTGAGAAAGTTAATCAAATTATTAAGGGGGCCTTCTCTTGTACTAAATGATTCATAGTGGCAGTTGTAAGAATCTGGGACTTTATAGAAAGTGTTAATGCGGGCAGCGGTAAATTCCACGGGAAATCCACGCACTTGTACGATTCCGTCTTCAGAATAAATCACATTGGCATAAAACTCTTTCACCACATTTGCATCGACTTTATTAGTGGTGTAACAAAAGTTTTCCCACCTTCGCTCGACAATAACCTGTTTAATTTCTCCTCCCGGTCTCTCAAAAGCTCAATCTTGTATACACTTTTTTCCTTTAAGTATTGAAGTAAATCGAGTTTGAGCCATCACATTAACGAAACGTGAATCGTGGAACTCAACTCTTCTCTTTTGACGTGGAGCCATTTTAATCTAATAAAATCAAAGAAATTCCAAAAAATTACTTCTAATATGTAAATCATGGCTTCCAATGGTAATTCAAAGAGTTCAACATTAAGATCCATGAATTTCTTCCAAGATTTTCTTCACATTTTCAAATTTTCGGGTTTCCCCAATGTGGAAGAAATACATGGTGAAGATCAAATATTTTTAACTTGGAGTGAAGCTCTTACCTAAAGAAGATTAAATCTGGTGTCAAAAAGCCTTGAAATCGTCTCCCAATCCAACATTTACCAAGCCCTAATTCAAAAATAGTTTTTTAGGAGGAAGGGGATGATGAATAATTGCACTACACTCTTCGCTAAGTGCAACAGTTTTGTTGTCCGTGAACTTCCTTTTTTTGTTCAGAATATCTTTCATAAATTTCACATAATTGGGCATCTGCTCTAAAGCTTCTACGAAGGGAATATTCACGGTTAACTTCTTAAGAATTTCTAAAAATTTTGAAAATTTTTTATTCTGTTTATGTTGCTTCAATCTTTGAGGAAACGGTGGTGAAGGTTTTTCCACAGTAATTTTCATTGGTGTAAATGGATACTTTAAATCTGGGTATTCATGATCCTTTTCTTTTTCTGTATTCACTTTCTCTTTTTCAGTTTCTATTTCTTGTTGCACTCTTGTTTCCAATTCTTTTCCACTTCGTAATTAAATAACCTTGATTTGCTCTTTTCCTTGATCTTTAGGATTTGGTTCCACAGTACTTGGAAAAGTTCCTAATGTTCGGTTACTAAGCGCAGTAGCGATATGCCCTAATTGGTTCTCAATATTCTTAATAGCAGTTCCTTGATGTTGTAATTGATTTCCTTGAATCTGTAATTGATTTCCTTGATTATATAATTATTGACCCATGTTTAATATTAGCTCTTCCATAGATAACTTCTTCTTCTTAATTTGAGTATTACTGTTAAATCCTTGAGGATAAGATGTCTATAGTTAATATTTCCTTGGTTGGATGAATGTCCTAATGGGTTTACTGAGTTGTTTGCCCATTGTTGATTTGTAGAAGAATTGTTATTCCAATTAAAATTTGGATAATTCTTCCAACCTGGGTAATAATAGTTCGAATATGGGTTGTTGGGTCTATTAATAACATTTAAGGTTTCATATGAATGTTGAACATCCACAAATTGCCCAGATGAATTTTCTTCCATCACAGGAGGTGTTGAAGAATAATTAATCCCATAATGATATAATTTTCTTGATATTGCAGCAATCTACAAAGCTAACATAGATATTGCATCAGAATCATGGATACTAGATACTCTTTTAGGATTTACCCGCTTAGAGGGCCATTGAAAATTGTTGGTAGCCATTTCTTCTATTAATGAATAAGCCTCATCAAAAAGTTTTGACATTAAAGAACCACCAGCCGCAGCATCTATAATCGACCTAAGAGATCCCACTAATCCATTATAAAAGGTTTGAATTATTAACCAGTCTGGTAACGAATGATGAGGGCATTTCCTAAGAATATCTTTAAATCTCTCCCAAGCTTCATATATTGACTCTCCATCAATTTGACAGAATGATGTTATGTCATTTCTTAGTTTAACAGTCTTGGATGGAGGGAAATATATGGATAGAAATTTATGTGACAGTTCTCCCCAAGTTCTAATAGATTCAGGTGCTAACGTGTTTAACCACATCTTAGCCTTATCCCTCAGTAACAAAGGAAAAAGTCGAAGTCTAATAGCATCGTTTGAGACTCTATCATATTTAAAAGTAGCACATAGTTCTAAAAAACTAGCGAGGTGTAAGTTAGGATCTTCATTTGGTGTACCTCCAAATTGATTGTTTTGTACCATTTGGATAATAGCAGGTTTAAGCTCAAATGAATTAGCAGCTACATCAGGATTTTGGATAGATAAGTGAATTTCATCTGTTGTAGGATTTGCATAATCTCCTAAGGGTCTAGATTGGTGTTCATTCTCTATTCCTTGATTGTTCATAATGTTTTCCATTGTATCACAATTTCTAGGTTTTCTTTTTAATTCTCTAATTTTTCTAACAGTTTGTTCTAATTCCGAATCACATGGTATAAGATTTTTAGGTCCAAATTTGCGCATACAATTTAAAATTAGTACTCAGTAGTATAATTAAATATATATATATATATATATATATATATATATATAGATAAGTTACAATTTAAGTAAAAACTTTTTAATAATTCTAATATGTCCGTTACTCTTAAAATTCTCCGCGGCAACGACGCCAAGAACTTGACTGACCTTTTTCTTTTTGTAAATCGATAATTACAAGAATTTGATGACGCTACTAGAAGAGTTAAATTCTAGCAACGGTGTCAAAATCTTAACTACAACTTTATATACATGTGTTTGATTTAATAAAGATGTATAGATATAATATTCAATAATATCAAAGTCAAATTTGTCAACGCAAGTATACGTATCACTCAAGTAATATTCGCTCTAATGGAGTCCTAATTATCGATCCCATAGGGAGAAATAGAATACTATGGACTAAGGCTTAATAAAAAGTAATACTTCAACTACAACGACGACGTTCAATTTACTTATCTGTCACTAATAGGCAATTGAAATAAGTAGATAATTTTGATAACTAATAAATAACTAATGATAGAAAGTAGGGTTTAATTTGTGACATTCAATATATAAGAAAGCATCCTTCTCCTTGTCAAGAAATTATAGTGAATGGATAAAATGAATTAGTTCAATTTATATTGTGCCAAATAGGAGCATACCTATTCTTTACCCTTTGGTCCAGGCATAAAGAAAATTGACTAATCCTATGCTTGGTTACTGATTCTGTAGCTAGGCTGGGAGGATACCGGCTCTCAATTCGGAGCTCCCTCGTTCCCCTTACCTAAGGGCTAACATCTACACATCAGCACCCAAACGATAGAACCAAATTGGGGATTTTAGTCTGTCACTCTAGAATCTCCAATTCTATGCCCGATAGTAATATTTCCCTATTTATTTGCACCGAACTTCCAAGGGCTTTGACCTCCCTGAATCTTGGATGTAATCTTCACTTTAGTTGTAAAATTCAACATATTTTAACAAATCAATTGGCCAGATTGAAAGTAAATTAAGATTGAAGTGAAAAGATCATCACAATTTCTTAAACATTTTCATGGCTTCACAAATTTAAATCACCATTTCACAAATCTCGAAACAAGGAGAAAGACAGAGAAAACTACTCAGAACTCATGGGGAAAGCACAACAAAACTCAGAATTCATATATAAAATCAAAGTCATACAAACTATAACAAGTAAATAACTTATCTCTAAATTTCTCCCCAAGAACACTCCTTGAAGTTCCTATGAATCTCTTCCTTTCTTTACAGCACACGAAATTCCTTTTCGAAGTAGCAAGGAGGAAGAAATCTCTCACTTTCCCTCAACTCCTACAATTTCTTGAAGAATTCCTCACAGTTACATGCTCTAGCAAGCTCTCTACACACTAATGGAACCTATCTAACCTCCAAGACTCCTCTATTTTTTGCCAAAATCTTCTCTTTAAAGATGTGGATGAGTTTTCCCAAGAGTTGCTTTGCACCCCTCCAAAATTTGGCCTTATCCATTGTGCAAGTACACATAACCATCGATCCCGCCGTCTGCGGCCTTCTGGAGATTTTGTTTTGTAGCCTCGGGAGAAGCTCGCCGTCGACGGCGTCGATGGCGCCGTCGGTGCCCTAGTGTAATTCTCCACATTTTGGTCCTTTTTGCTCCAAATTCGCTTTTTTTTGCATCTTTTTGCTCCATTGACCTTAATTCATCATTCCTGCAACAAAACATCAAAAATACCTTTCTTTAAAGTACAATATCATTAAAAATAGTATAAAAGAGGTACAAAAATCGCAACATATTTTACTTTGGTGATCGGCATACCACATAACACACCACTCATTAATAGTGAACAATTTTTCATCTGGAAAATGTTCATTAATTTTATTTTCAAAACAGAGTGGTTTTTCAAATTCAAGCATGGACAAATGATCAACAATTTAATTTTGAACCCCCTTCCGATCTACTATTGTAAAATCAAGTTCTTGTAAAAGAAGAATTCATCTTATAAGTCTAGGTTTAGCATCCTTCTTTTTTTATTAAATACTTAACATTAGAATGATCTGTATGCACTATACAATGAGTTTCAATTAAATATGATCTAAATTTATCAAAAATATATACTATTGCTAATAACTCTTTTTTCAGTTGTTGTATAATTAATTTGAGTTTCATTAAGAATTTTACTAACATAATAAATAACTTTGAAAATTTTATTATATCTTTGTCCTAAAACAACTCCTATAGCATAATCACTAGCATCACACATCCATTCAAAAGGTTTTTCCCAGTTTGGTGAAACTATAACTGGTGCAGTGATTAATTTTTCTTTTAATAATTTAAAAGCTTTTAGGCATTCCTCATCAAAATAAAAAATTGCATCTTTCTCCAGCAAATAGCATAAAGGCTTAGCAATCTTTGAAAAGTCTTTAATATATCGTCTGTAGAATCCAATATGTCCTAAAAAACTCCTAATTTCTGTTACATTTGTTGGATAAGGTAAATTAGCAATCACTTGAATTTTTGCAGGATCTACTTTCATACCATTTTCTAATATTTGACGACCTAATACAATTTCTCTTACTACCATAAATTGGCATTTTTTCTAATTAAGGACTAAATTTGTTTCTTCACAGCGCTTAAGAACTTTAGATAAATGTTCTAAACATGAGTCAAATGAAGTTCCAAATACTGAAAAATCATCCATAAAGACTTTAATCCCTTTTTCAATTAAATCAAAAAATATTGCCATCATACGTCTTTAAAATGTAGCAGGGGCATTACATAAACCAAATGTCATTCTTCTAAAAGCAAAAGTACCATAAGGACTGGTAAACATTGCTTTCTCTTGATCCTTAGGAGATATTTGAATTTGGTGATAACCAATATATCCATCCAGAAAACAAAAGTATTTATGCCCAGCTAGTCTATCCAACATTTGATCTCGAAAGGGTAATGGAAAATGATCTTTCCTAGTGGCAAGATTTAATTTTCTATAATCAATGCATATTCGCCACTTTGTAACTTGTCTAGTAGGTATTAAATTATTATGTTCATTTACAGTTACAGTTACTCCTTTTTAGGAACGCAATGAATTGGACTAACCCATGCACTATCTGAAATAGGGTAGATAATTCCAACATCTAACCATTTTAAAATTTCTTTCTTAACAACATCTTTCATAGTAGGATTTAGTCTCCTTTGCGGATCAACCCTGGGTTTGTAGTTCTCTTCCATATGAATTCTATGCATACAAATTAAAGGACTGATTTCTTTAATATCAGTAATTGTCCATCCAATGGCTTTCTTAAAACTTTTCAGAATTTTCATCAACATTTCTTCTTCTTCCATTGTTAATTTTGAAGAAATTATAACAGGTAAAATAGAGGAATCTCCTAAGAAGGCATATTTTAAATTATCAGGAAATAACTTCAACTCTATTTTTAGAGGTTTTTCAATAGATGGACAAAATGATTTATCTTTGTCTATCGTGTCAAAAACTTCAAAAATTTCTCGAACATAGTTTGAATCTTCCTTAAAAAGATCTTCACATTGATCTAATCCCTCTTCTTGCTCGTATTCCAAATCTTTTTCTTCAAAATTTTCTTCATAGGTAGTTCTAAAATGACATTCACTTAGATATCTTATAACATCCATTCTTAAACAATCATGATCTTTACCTTTTGTAGGGTATTTCGTTGATCTTGAAATGTTAAAAGTAACAATTTGATCATTGATGCATATTGTTAATTCCCCTTTTTGCACAACTATTATTGCTCTTTCTGTGGCTAGGAAATGTCTCCTCAAAATGATAGGTATCTCTTTATCTTCCTCCATGTCTAGCACAATGAAATCAACAGGAAAGATAAATTGATCCACTTTCACTAGGACATCTTCTATAACTCCTTTAGGGTATGTTATCGAACGATCTGCTAATTGCAGAGTTACAGTAGTAGGGTTTATTTCTCCTAATCCCAATCTTTTAAATATTGATAATGACATAAGGTTAATGCTTGCATATAAATCACATAAAGCTTTCCCATTAAATTTGTCTCCTATTGCACATATAATTGTAAAGCTACCAAGATCTTAAAGCTTTTTAGGAAGCTTCTTCTGAATTATCGCGCTGCACTCCTCACTAAGTGCAACAGTCTCATTATCTTCAAACTTCCTTTTTATGTTGATAATATCCTTAATAAACTTTATATAGCTCGACATTTGTTCTAAGGCTTCAGCAAATAGAATATTAATTGCAAGCTTCTTAAATATTTCCAGAAATTTTGAAAATTGCTTATCCAACTTCTGCTGACAAATTCTCTGAGGAAATGGAGGTGGTTGTATTTCCAAATCAATTTTCAATGGAGAAATAGGTCTCTCAGATTTTTTTGGAGCGTCCTCTTTTGATTCTTCAATTTCTTCTCTCTCTACTTCAATTTCTTTTTAATCCCGACCTTCCAACTCTCTTCCACTTCTAAGTTGAACGACTTTTACTTGTTCTTTATTCTGGTGTTTTGGATTTAATTTAGTATTACTAGGAAGTGTTCATTGGGATCTATTACTTAATGAATTTGTTATTTACCCAAGTTGATTCTTAATATTTCTAATTGTAGCTCTTTGACTTTGTAATTGATTTTCCATTTGTAACACCACTTCTTCTATAGACAACTTCTTCTCCTTAAACTGTGTATTACTGTTGAAACCTGGAGGATAAGTAGATCTATAATTATTTTTCCCTTGGTTGTTCCAGTTTCCCAATGGGTTTTCTTGATTATTCCCCCATTGCTAATTATTACCACCTGAATTGTTATTTCAGTTAAAGTTGGGATGGTTCTTCCAACTTGGGTTTTAATAATTGAAATATGGGTTATTTTGCTTATTATTTATGACATTCAAAGTTTCTAATGATGCTTGAGAATCTACCATTTGGCCTAATGAATTCTCTTCAATCATGGAAATTGGTTGAGAAAAATTCATTCCAAATTGGTTCAACTTCCTTGAAATTGGAGCAATTTCATTTGTTAACATGGTAAATGCATTAGTTTCATGAATATTGGCTACTTTCTTAGGATTTACCCTCTCAGAAGGTCATTAAAAATTTTTAGTAGCCATTTCTTCAATTAAAGCTTCGGCGTCATGAAATGGTTTTAACATTAATGAACCACCAGCAACGGCATCGATAATTGATCCAAGAGATCCAACTAATCTATTATAAAAAGTTTAAATTATTAACCAATATGGTATAACATGGTGTGGACACTTTATTAAGAGTTCTTTAAATCATTCTCATGCTTCATGGAAAGATTCCCCTTCAAACTGATTAAAAGAAATAATATCATCTCTAAGCTTCACAGTTTTTGATGGAGGAAAATATTTAGTGAGGAAATTTTTGTGCTAAATCACCCCAAGTTCTGATAGATCCAGGTGCTAACAAATTCAACCACATCTTATATTTATCCCTCAATGGGAAAGGAAATGACCTAAGTCTTATGACATCATCTGATACACCATCGTATTTAAATGTAGCGCACAATTCGAAAAAATTGGCAAGATGTAAATTTGGATCTTCAGATGGTGATCTTTCGAACTGATTATTTGATACCATTTGGATAATAGCATGTTTAAGCTCAAATAAATTAGCCACTACAGTAGGTTTTTGAAAACTACAATAAAATCCACTACCATATTCTCTTAAAGGTCTAAACTCTTGAGGAATTTCAACATTTTGATTATTTTGGTGTGCCATTTCTATAATTTTTTTGGATTTTTCAAAACTTATAATTTTTTTTGGTTTTTCTGATTTTTCTAATAGTCTTTCTAATTCATAATCATATGGCACTAGTCCTTCATAACCTGAACTGTGCATACACCAACATATAATAAAATAAAATAAAATTCAAAACACAAAGAGAAAATAAGATACAATACTTAAAGTTTAAATAAAATTTTCTAAAAATAGAAATTTTTGCTTTCGATTCCTCGACAACGGCGTCAAGAACTTAATCCCGCTTAATAATGCTAATATGCAAAGTACAACAATAATTCAAATTATATTTCACTTATATTTCCTTACTTTGCAACAAAACCAAAAACTTGATAATGAAGAAAAATACGAATTTAACTTTTAATTTATATATATTGGATACTACGCAAGTATACGTATCATTATCAGTTATATATGACTTTTTGATTAAGACCTGAATGTTGAACCCACAGAGAATTTATACAATATGCACTTTTAGAAAACTTTCTATTTTTAAAAAGAAAATTACTTAAACTGAATATATTTTGTAGTAATAAAAATTCAAAAACTTTCTATTTTTAAAAAGAAAATTACTTAAACTCAATGTATTTTAGAAAACTTTTTAAGCAGTAACAACTTAAAAAGATAACTAGAGTTTCGTAGATGAAAAACACTTAATAAGAAAAATATCTTTCTTCTTATCATGAATCAATAATAAGTATATGAATTCTATTGTGGAAGTATTCAAATTGTGTTGTGTCAAATATGAGCTATAATATTCTTTACCCTTACTAGAGTTCCTATAAAGATTATTGGCTAATTTATAGTTTGAATAGTTCTGAAGGCTGGCTAGACAGGGAAGATACTAGCTCTCACTTTAGAGTTCCCTCGATTCCCTCCACCCACAGGCTAACATCTCGTATCAGAATCTAAAACAATAAACCAAGTTGGGAGCTTTAACCTGTCACTTTAAACTCCTCTAACTATACGCCCTTCAATGAATATTTCCCTATTTATTTGCACTCAATCATATGAAATACATTCTCATTCATACAACCTCATGTGATTCTTTCCAATTGTTGACTGAGACAATACCAGCCTAGTTCTTACATGTTATGACAACAAATTTTAACATCTGGATTAGCCAAATCAAGAAGTAAATAAAGTGCATTGATTTAAATCATCACAACTTCTTCCAACATTAAAGATCAATACTCTCCACAATTTCCATCCAAAACTTAATTACTTATCATTTTAAGAGGAAAGATAAAGAAAATAACTCACAATCCATGGAAAAAAGAAAACCATACTTTAGTTTAAAAGTAGAAATCATTGTCAAACCAACAAAAAGTTTCAATTAAAATCAAAAGCAGTCTCAAAGAAAAAAGATAAAAACTTATCTCAATTTCTCTACCAAACTCTTGAAGTTCCTTTGAATCTCTTCTCTTTACAATCACTCAAAATAAACTACAAAAAGGATAAAATAAAAATAAAAGTGGTGCTTGAAAATCTCTCCAAACTAACTCCCCAAAAGAGAACTTTCAAAACTTTCCAAGTATTTTCAGGACTCTTTTCAAAATCCTCTCTTTTTTCTTTTATAGTTTTCTAAGAGGTTCCTTGGAAACTCTTCAAAATATGTCTAGATTCGATGTATTTTCCCAAGAGATGCATCCTTTCATGATAATCTTTGTCCATGGTGGTTATAACCACCTATTAAGTCAATGAGTGCCTCAAAAACCTCTTCAAAATTCACAAAAATTGACTTTACTCGTCTAGTAACTGCTACTGGCACTTAAGCACAAGACCTCAGACACTTGGGCATGACCTTCTCTGTTTAACCAGTGCATAAGAGCCGGATCTAACGCTTAGGCGTCAAAACTCATTTGCACTTTTTTCACCTTTTTTCTCCAAATTTGATCTTTTTTCACTCCTTTAAGCATTTTTCATGTTTTTATTTGTATCTACAAGAAAAACATAAAAATACCTTCCATTAAAGTGCAATATCTCAAAAATAGGTATAAAAATATGTCTAAAAACACTATATATTTTAGGTGTATCATTAGCCGCCAGTGGGAGCAGTTCTGTTATTTTTCTATTGTCGCTATGATTTCTGTGGTACGAGGGTTCTGCGCTAATCTGTCTGAAGCTGATGAGGAAGGAGTCATAGAGAGGGGGAAGACAATACTATTTTCTTATGAGGTAATTAATTAGTTTTATCATTTGCCCGAGAGTACTTAGTGTTTTTATTCAAACTATAGTCATACTGAGGAGGAGCTAGATGAGATTACTTCATCTTTAACTGTTGGGAGAGGGTTATGGAAGATTACAAATGAAAGAAGAGTAAAATTTTCTACTTCAAAGTTGGATGACACTGAAAAGGTATGACATTATTTTATTTCTGTTTGTCTGCTGCTTATAAATCATTTAAGTAAAATGACTCGAGATAGAGCAACCTTGAACTAATGTATTCAATTGTCCAAGCCTATTGATATTGGAGGATTTATTTATGGAGTTATCATCAGTTCTGTTATCGCTGTAGGTTTGGGATTCACATCCTTGGTCTTTTCTTTATGCAAGAAGGCTGGTGTTAGATATGGCAGCTAGGAGGAGATCTTGTGGCCATTGAAGCCCATTACCAGTGTGAATGTGAAGACTTATTCATATCATTCTATTTTTGGTTGGAAGGGTGAATTCTCCAGTAGTTTTGCTGCCTCTACTTCACGAGCTTCTACTTCACATACTTCTACATCACGGGGTCAGACTTTGGTATCTGAATCTCAGTAAGAGATATTACATAAGATTTTGGACAACATTAATTACACTTTAGATAAGGTATTAAATTTAGTGCATTTTGTAGAGCATATGGATGGGAATATGAAGAGACGAGGTGAATATGAGGAGGAATACAACATAGTTATGGAGCATCTCAATAGAGGTAATCAGGATGTAGCTGATCTCGATTTTTTGTATATGTAATGATTTATGAAGTTGACACCACTACTTGAAGATTTTAATCCCTGACAACGACGCTAAAAACTTGATCCTTGGATACTTAATGCATATGCATAGAATATCAATAGTTCTGATGGTATTTTTTACTTATGTTTCCTTATTTTGCAATAAAACCAAAAACTTGATCCTGAAAAAAAATAATAATTCAACTTTTTAATTTATATATATTTATATTGGGATACTACGCAAGTATACATATCTTTATCAAGTAATATAGGACTTTTTGATTAAGACCTGAATATTGAACCCACAGGAAAAATTATGCAATATGAACTTTTTAGAAAGTTTTCTATTTTTAAAAAGATAATTACTTAAACTAAAAACAATTTTATATGAATTTAAAATTAAAATATTTTTGGTTTTTTGATATTTTAACAAAATAGTAAAAAGATAACTAAAGTTTTTGTAGAAGAAAAGTATTTAATATGAAACTATCTTTCTCCTTATCATGAATCAGTAATGAGCATAAGAATTTTGTTGTGGAAGTATGCAAATTGTGTTGTGTCAAATAGGAGAAATAATATTCTTTACCCTTACTAGAGATACTATAAAGAATATTGGCAAATTTAAAGTTTGAATAGTTCTGAAGACCGGCTAGGCAGGGAAGATACTAGCTCTCACTCTATAGTTCCCTCAATTCCCTCCACATGGGGTCTAACATTCTCGTATCAAAACCTAAAAAAATAAACCAAGTTGGGGGCCTTAACTTGTCACTTTGAAGTCCTCTAACTCTACACCCATCAATGAATATTTCCCTATTTAATTGTACTCAATCATATGAACTACATTCTCATTCATACAACATCATGTGATTCTTTCCAATTGTTAACTGAGACAATACCAGTCAGTTCTTACATGTTTTCACAACAAACTTTAACATCTAGCTTGGCTAAATCAAGAAGTAAATGAAGTGCATGGATTTAAATCATCACAACTTCTTCCAACATTAAAGATCAATACTCTCCACAACTTCCATCCAAAACTTAATTAGTTATCATTTTAAGAAGAAAGATAAAGAAAACTACTCAGAATCCATGGAGAAAATAAAACCACACCTTAGTTTAAAATAAGAAACTACCATCAAACTAATAATAAGTCTCAATTAAAACCAAAAGAAGTCAAAAACAAAAAGATAAAAACTTATCTCAAGTCCACCAAACTCTTGAAGTTCCTTTTAATCTCCTCTCTTTTACAATCACTCAAAACAAAATAACAAAAAGGATAAAGTAAACAAAAAGTGTTCCTGAAAATCTCTCCGAACTAACTCCCCCAGAAAAGAACTTAAAAAATTTGCCAATATTTTCAGGACTCTTTTCTAAGTCCTCTCGTTTTCTTTTATAGTTTTTCAAGAGGTGCCTTGGGATCTCTTCAAAATGTGTCTTGATTTGATGTATTTGCCCAAGAGATGCATCCTTTCATGATAATTTTCTTCCATGGTGGTTACAACAACCTATTAAGCCAATAAGTGCCTCAAAAACCTCTTTGAAATTCGTGAAAACCGATTTTACTCGTCTAGTAACTGCCACTGGCGCTTAAGCGCGACGTCTCAACACTTAGGCATGACCATCTTTGTTTAACAGGTGCTTAAGCGTCGGATCTGGTGCTTAGGCGCCAAAACTCTTTTGCACAATTTTTCACCCTTTTGCTCCAAATTTGATTCTTTTTCACTCATTTAAGCATTTTTTCCATTTTTTCTTGTATATGCAAGAAAAACACAAAAATACCTTCCATTAAAGTGCAATATCTCAAAAATAAGTATAAAAATATGTCTAAAAACACTATATATTTTTTGTGTATCAAAATCCCCCAAACTTAAAATGTTACTTGTCCTCAAGTGACACTTCAATCTTTAAAAACCAAATATGTATGATATGTATATGAGTTTCTTTAGGAGTTACTAAAATTTAGATTTAAAAATATAGTAGTCCAATTTAGAAAAAACAATTAGTAAATGAGACCAACTTAAAGTTTGAAAATTTTTAATGTTAGGATCTATGAAAATATTAGTTTCTATCTAATTAAGAAATATTATAAGTTCTCTAAATTTAGAATTTTGTTCTTTCATTTTCTCTACTTAAAAATTTTTATTAAAAATAATTTTACTTACTATATTATATTTATAAGCTTAAGATTTTATGAAGTGTTATACTTTAAAAAGATCAAATATAGAACCAATTTTTGATTAGACACTAATCCTTAAGCTTCTCCTCCCTTACATTTCTTTTCTTTTATTTTCTTTTTCTTTTCTTTTTCTTCTTCTTTTTCTTTTTCTTTTTCAGGCAAGGATTACTATATCTGGATAGGCCTTTAATGATTTTGAATTTTACTTCTCCTTTCCTAAAGTAATGTCTTGAGAGCGACGATTAGTTTGGATCTTTAGTTCTGTTTTATGTTTTTAGTTTTTGTATTGTTATGAACTATTGTTGGTACTAGTATTATATAATTTTTGTTATGTTTTCAAGTGTGATTGTAAAGACTGCTAGTTTTTGTTATGTTGTGTTTTAGTTCGTACACCTACTGCGATGTATTTGTGTTAAGTTAGTATGTTTTAGTGGTAGTAATTGTTTTAATTATATTGTTGTATTTAGTTAGTGTTTGTTAAATTTAATTCTGGAATCTTAGGAAGGTTTAAAATTTAGCTAAATTGCTATTAAATCTGAATGTTTAAAATTTTCAATTTACTATCAGTTATTTTTCATTATGTTGCAGTCATGTATGTTTGTTAGTGTGTTTATTTGCTTTTATGTTATACTCCACTACATAGAAGTCTAATGAAGCTCTTTATTTTAAGTAATTTAAAATTTGATCAATTAAATTTTTGCTCCTATTTTTAATATTTTTACTTGCATATTTAGGATAAAAAAATTCCTGCAAGAGTTTTCATTCCTGATTATTTATATATGATGCTGAATTTTTTTTTTCTATTAAAATTTAAGTTTGGGGGAATGAAAAATTTTAAAGAAACTTAAAAGTTTATTTTGATTTGAAAAATGATTATGTATATGAAGATATATTAGGGAAGTAAAATTTTGATTTTAGAAACGAGTAAGAGAATTTAGTTAAAATTTATACTAATGAAGAAAAACTTAAAGTTAGTTTTTTTCTTAGTGTGCAAAATGCTAAGTATTGTGTAACTATCGTTCGTAGGAGAAATTGTATTTTTGAAAAAGTTAGAAATTTAGATCTTTTATTTTGAAAACTTAAATTTCTTTTATTAAAATTAATTTTCAAAACTGTTATTATGTTTTTAAGTGAAAGAAAAATATCAACTCCTCGCTTTAGGAAAGGAAGGGTGAAATTCAAAACTATTAAAAACCTATCTAGATATAATAATCCTTGTCAAAAAAAAGAAAAGAAAAAGAATAAAAAGTATGAAAAAAGGGAAAAAAGAAAAAGAAAAAGAAAAAGTTGAAAAAGGAAGGAGAAGCTTGAGGATTAGTGTCTAATCAAAAATTGGTTCTACATCATATCCTTTCAAAGTATAAGACTTGAGAAACTCTTAAGCTTAACGATATAATATAGTGAGTAAAATTAGGCTTAATAAGAAGTTTTAAGTGGAGATGATAAAATGCCTAAACTCTATATTTAGAAAATCTAAAATATTTCTGAATTAGATAGGAACTCATATTTTCATATTTCTTAACATTAAAAATTTCTAAACTTTAAGTTGGTCTCATTTACTAATATTTTTTCTAAATTGGACTATTATATTTCTACATCAAAATTCGGTAACTCCCAAAGAAACTCATATACATTATATACTTATATTGGTTTTTAAAGATTGAATGGTCACTTGAGGACAAGTAACATCTTAAGTTTGAGGGATTTTGATACACCTAAAATATATAGTATTTTTATACATATTTATATACCTATTTTTGAGATATTGCGCTTTAATGAAGTGTATTTATGTGTTTTTCTTTCAGGTACAATCAAATGGATGGAAAATGTTGAAATGAGTGAAAAGGGTCAAATTTGGAGAAAAAATGAAGAAATGTACAAAAATGAACTGGGCGCCTAAGCGTCAGAGGCTCCGCGCCTAAGTGCCAGGTACCCGGTTGAAGCGCTAGAACATGAAAGATCCAAGATGGTATTATCTCAGTCAACAAATGGTTAGAATCACATATTGATTTAATGAATGAGAATGGAGTTCATGAGGTTGAGTGCAAATAAATAGGAAAATAAACTTTTAAAGAGTGTAGAGTTAGAGGACTTTAGAGTGACATGCTAAAGCCCCCAATTTGATTTATAGTTTTAGGTTTTGATACGAGATGTTAGCCCTTAGTTGGAGGGACATAGGGAACTCTAGAGTGAGAGCTAGTATCTTCCCTACCTAGCCGGTCTTCAAGATTATTCAAACTATAGATTAGTCAATATTCTTTATCGTATCTCTAGTAAGTGTAAAGAATATTATTGCTCCTATTTGACACGACACATTCAACATATTTTAACAATAGAATTTCTATATTTACACTGATTTATAATAAGAAAAAGATATTTTATTTATATTCGCTTCATCTTGCAAGTATTTTAGTTAAGTTAATTAGTTGCCTACTTTATTTTCAATTATAAAAAAAGTACAAAAAGAAAAAAAAATTTATTCCTATTTTTGCATCTTAAGTTTAAGTAGGAATATATTGCTAAGTAAATTTTGTTATCTAAATCTAGTTCTCTTTGCGGGTTCAACATTCGGGACTTAATCAAAAAGTTTAATATTACTTGATAACGATACATATACTTGCATAGTATCCCATATTGAAACATTATAACTGCATTCTCATTTGCTTCATAGTGAAAGATTTACCTAGCTTTTGCTTTGGATCAAGTTTTCTGCTTTGCTGCAAATTAAGAATAACTATTAAGGAAATTAATCATATGATTTTTATATATCTTATTTTACATCTAAATATATAGAAAATTAGGATCAATAGACCTTATCTTGAGGTATATGAGTACATTCTATATCATCAAGGGTTTATCTTTTCATGATTTAAATGATTTGACAATGTTGGTAATCCCTTATATTATGTCACTCAATTCTAATCACTTTGTTGAAATATCAGTAACAATGATGCTTTACTACTCCACCTATTCATCACCAACTTGTTAAAGTTTGTTTATGAATGGTATCAACTTATTAAATGACACCTTCAAGGTGTTCTCCAAGCTAGGGGACACGTTTGAAAAGCACTTTGCTAAAGTGCACCTAATTCACCTCATGTTTTGTCTCTGCTCTGAAACAAGGCATTTGAATGTTATGTTGAATTGAAGGTTTTGGTTTGCTCAACTAATCAAGAAAATCATCAAAAGTAGTAAACCACCTCGAAAAGTAAAAATACAACATTTACAATGAATTTGAATATTTGAACTAAGAAAACATTAGATATATGTAAATTAAACTCAATAGATCATTTACCCTATCTAATCTAAGCACTAAATAGAATTTAGATTAGTTCTAGGGTCTTTTCTTCTTCCTATAAAGGCAAGCCCCTATAGTTAATTACATCTTAAGCAAATAAGGTTTCTAAAGAAAACTCTTGATTAAGGCTGCAGTTTTGTCCTCAAGAAATTTCTAGGTTTAGGCTTACACGATTGGATAATGGATTTCCAAATGGGAAAGTCTCAAAAGTTGAATAGTTATTAACGAAAGTCAAAAGTAGAAAAGGAAAGAGACATTCAAAGATACTGAGGAAACCTCGGTAGTATCCCAAACTATCCTATTTTGGCATTTGATGTTCTAGAAGAAAAAATTTAATGTTTCATCTTGATGTTTTATTAGAATGTTAGGACTTATACTGCATGACACACAATCATGCAGAAGCCTAAAGAAGAGAAATTGCATCATATCTATACAAAAAACCTTGGAGTCATAAGGTGAAGTTCACTGAGAGAAGTGAAACTTTGGAGCCCTAACTTAAAAGAAGAGAAATTGGAATGCAATGGACTTACAACCCTGCTTGGAAAGGGTTGCCATCTAAACCACCTAATCACATTCAAAACCATGCATGGCCGGTCTTGATGATGTAAGATTCGGAAGGTTGTTATTAATTAGGAGTAATGGTTCTTACAAGTTGACTATAAATCAACTTACCTAAGTATGTATGATATGCAAAATTTCTTAAGACTAATGTGAACAAATTTTTGTTTCAATTAGTTTTGAGTGCATCAAAGCAAGTTATATAATGGGTTTTACAAGTCCTTAATGATGAATGCATAGAAGGTTTATTTAAAAGCCAGTTGATATGCACAGACAGAACTCACTCAAAAAGGCAGTGGTTCTCACGGGTCAAACCACCCATTTTTATGCAAAGACCAAGGGCACGAAGATAAGGAACATGAGCAATATGTTATGCACATTTCTATAGATTGTATTATCATTCATATTCTTAAAATGAAAAATAATAAAAATTGTATTTTTGGAAATTTTAAAGATCTTGGATTTTTATTTAAAAAGAAAGAATTGAGACTATGAAAAATATTTTTCAAGTCTAATACACATTTATCAAGTAAGGAAATGTGAAAAGTTTTTAACTTTTAGAAGAGGATGGTGGAGTCAAAAATCAATAAAGGTTATCTAGATATAGTAATTCTCACATCACATGAAAAGATAAAGAAAGAATTGAAAATGATCCTGAAAGAAAAAGGAAAGAAAAATAAAAAACAAAGTAAAGGAAAAAAGGCAAATATATGTGAGGAGAAGCTTGAGGAGATGCCTAAACCAAATTTGGATTCACTTAAATCATCTTAAAGAAGGGACTTAATTACATTTCTAAACTTATTTATAAAGTATCAGCATCCTTACTAGTAAAGTTCTCATGAAATTCTTTTTCATGTAATTCTTTTAAGTATTTTTAATATGACAAATTAAAATTATTCTTGAAATAACAGGAAATCAGAATTCTTATACTTGACTACTAAATATTTTTAAATTCTAGTTTTAACCTATGTTATTAAAAATCTTTCTAAAGTTTTACTATTGCATTTATAAAATAAAAACTATAGAAATCTTCGAATAAAACTCACTTCCATAAGTTATACTTTTTATATATAGTAAGAAATGTTACTTGAGGATAACTAACGTTTAAGTTTGAGGGAATTGATCCACCTTAAAATTACTTATTTTTATGCACATTTTATGCTCAAATTTTGAGGATATTATGTTTTAATTGAAGGTATGTTTATGTTTTTGGTTGCAGGTGTGAAAAAAGAGTTTAAGAGTAAAAACGAGGAAAAATACATCAAAAAGGAGAAAAAAGGGGCTAAATTAAATAAAAATACCAACCCAGTCGATCTGGCGCCTAGGTTCCAGATACAGAATTTGGCTAGTGCGTAAGCGCGATGGTTGGGCACCTGGCGCAATGGTTATTTTCTAGAAGATTCATTAAATGAGGTCAAATTTTGAAGAGATGTCTTAAGCAACCCTTGATCATTTTTGAAGCTCTATAAATATGGATTAATTCTAAGAGGCTAGGAGTGTTGGATATATAGAGTCTCATAATGTGTGAGTTTGCTAAGTGTGTGAGAAGTTTTCTTTGTGAGTCTTTGTTATTTCTGGAGTTTGTGAGTCTTGAAAGTGTTTTTGGAGTCAGAGAAGGTAGAGAACTTTAAAGAGGGTGCAATTAGATAGGGAGTTTTATAAATATGCTTTGTTTTGTTATCTCCATGCACTTTGAGTAGTTTTCTCTCTTTCTCCTTGCAATATGAAGTAATTAAGCAAGTGATTTCGATTTTGTTTAGAAATTTTTTTATTCCTAAAAATTGTGATGATAATTTTACCGGATCTTCATTTATTTTACAAATTGGCCACTTGAATTGCTAAAATTTGTTGAGGAAACTTATAGACCCAAGAGGGCTAAGATTTCTTAACTTGTAAGCATCACATTATAGCTTAAAAAGAGTAGTGGAGATCTTTCGAAAGGGGTGCAAATAAATAGAGAGATAATATTTGATGGCCGTAGAATTGATGTTTCTGGAGTGACAAACTGGATTCTTTTATCAAATTGGTATAGAGAATCAAACTAAGGGCCATTGGTAGGTTCTATAGAGAGGGCATAGTGGGTAATCTAAGAGTGAAAAACTAGAACCTACCCAACACTACTATACATGTCGCACTAACTTTAAATTAGTCAATGTTTTTTCCATAATTTGAAAGAAGTAAAGAATAGGTATGCCCGTTTTGTTATGATACCACATTTAAGTATCTAAACAATTTTGAAATCTTACACTAGTTATGAATTATTGGCAAAGAGAAAGTCTCTTTTAATATATTTTCTAACTTATTCATTTACTTTTATTTGAATTTTGTAGAATTTAGTAAACTTAATTTCCATTTTTAGATATTTACTACAGACTTAAGTAAAGTTCTCTTAAAATTAAAATTCATGCATTTCATTTCATTATTTTTTGTTTACGTCTTCCCTGTGGGATCAATACTGATTTTTTTTAAAATAAAATTCTATATTACCTGAAATGATATGTATACTTACGTAGTGCCCCAAGTGAGAAAACTATTTCTTTAATTTTTTGTATATTACATTTGTTCTCACTAGCCGCTAAATATAATTTGGGTCAAGTTTTTGGCATATTAAGCAGCGGGTCGGGTCAGTAAACACCCTCAGGAGTAAGTTAGGTTAATAGGGAATTCATACCCACTCTTAAACTTGAGCTTGTAATGTTTAAGAGAAACTTATAGTTGATCTTATCTCTTGTTTTAACCTGATTAAGTGATCTCCATATCAAACCTAGTTCACTATTAAGCTCTTATGAGTCTTAAAGGTAAACTTATAATTTGAGAATATTAGAGTGATTCTAATTAAAAAGATCAAATTGCCATTGAACCATTGATTTGAGGCTTACATTGGTGAGTTATCATTCTTCCTATATCAAGTCTCTCACATTAGAATCATCAAACTTCAATTAACTTCCAAACTTCAACAATTTAGAAAATTACAATTTTACCTTTTTATAGAGAAAGGTATGAACTGGTTTTTACCTTTTATCCCTTGAGTTTCAATCATCTGAGAGTTTATTATGATTGAAGCTACCCTTTTCCCTTATAACCTAAATTTTAGTTAAGTCATAAAATTTTGTCATTACCTTTCTTCCCTTAAGGTTCTTTACTTCATAATTCCTCTAATTTATCTCAAATGACTTTAAAACTTTGGTGGTACCCTCAATTTTCTAGTTTTTTTATTTAATTTTAATGATTATTTTAGGTTAAAAACTAGGAATTTTTAAAGCTAATTTATTTAATTAAGCAAAACATGTTCTTCTACTATTAAAAAATTATGGGAGGTTCACCTAAGTCAGAGGATCACTAGGAATCAATTTTGTGAGTTTTTGAATTATATTTTAATTTTTATAATTTTAATTGATTTTAATGAGTAAATAAATATAAAATATTATTTTATTTCAAAAATTAAGTTATATATTTTTTAAATATCTCTCTGACCTCAAAGAACCCAGAGAAGTTTCTTTCTTATTTTTCTAATATTTATTTTATTTTTTATAATTAATTTTTTAAAATTAGGAAATAGCCCAAAAATAAACTTTTTCATTTTAAATTCAATTTTATTTTTCTTAGCTTATTCTTGTCTCATGAAACACTCCAAACCACTTTTTATAATTTTCTTATTTTCTTATAAAATTATTTTAAGGCAAAATTCTTATATACTTAGAAAATACATTTTGATGCACAAATCAATTTCCAAATTTTTTAATTTTTTATAGAGACCTTAGAACACCATTTCCTTTATTTTTGCACAATTTGGTGATTTTTTGAATTAATTTATATTTTTCTATTTTTTTGTATTTTAAATTAATTTAAAGTGAGGAAACATGCTTAAAATTTTTAAAACATGAATTTTATAAATTTTTAAGATTCTTTGACCTATATGAACCTACATAACAAGATTTGATATTTTTTAGGCCTTAATTTTTAATTTTACATTTTTTTTAAATTCTCATCAAAATCTCTTAAAATTTTAGGGTTTCAATCATAGAGAAGCCCTCTCACTTTAGCAAAATTAAAGAAGGTGTCCCATGTCAGTGGGAGCAAGCCCTCAAAATTTCAATTTATTTGGATAATTATTTAATTAATTATGATTTAATTACTCTCTAGAGTATTTAATTAATTTAAAATAAAATAAATGACAAATATTTTGATTTTTAGTTCAATAACTTCTCACATGTTCACTGAGCACATGAGTTTTTTATATGATTTTTCTACACCAAGATAAAATTTTTTAAAGTTTATGAATTATTTTAAATAAAAATGCCCTATTTTCCTACTTATCTATGTAGGCGCCACGTCCCTCCTTAGAGTCGTCAAAGCCCACACGTCGCACTATGATTCACCGCCGCCATCCGCATCAGTTTCACGTGCTGCATGGTTTATGCACTGCTCTCCCATAAGGCTTCATCTTGACCATCCATCTAATACACAAGAAAACGGATGACATCCGTTCATCGTCCTGATCAGACTTAAACCGAGAGTCATCCACACTAAAACCTCTAGATCTCGCTCGATACTAAACCAAATTAAGTGTGGTTTGTTATTATGTGTTCATCTAATCAAGATGAATACATCTATATGGCTACATGTGTATGAAATTAACATTTCTCTCATAAAGGGCCAAATCGAGCTCAGATTTCGGGGTTCTGGGTTATAACTTTGTCCAAGAGGTTTAGCCTCAATTGGATTTGTTCTTAATAGTTATTGTAAGTTGAAAAACCTTCTTGAAGCTTCAATTTGAGTTGATGTGAAGTCCTTGTAGGATTTCGATCAAGGGGTGATTCAGGTTTGGTCTAGGACTATGTTGGAGGGCTCATAAAGGGAAAATTTTGATGAGGAACTTCCTCCTGTGTCTTGGGGAAGCTTCTGAAGGGCTCAATTGGAAGTTTGGTGGAGTTTTCTGGTATGGCTGTGAAATGCCCTAGAGCTTGAGCTCAAAATCAAGGCTGGGCAGTGGGGGAGATGGCCTGAAAATGGTTGGAATGTGCTTAAAATGGCTGAGAGGGGGTCTGGAGTAATTTTGGCAAGGCTTCACTAAGGCCAGTGCATGTGTCCCCTTTGGTTGTGAGGTATTATGGGCTTTATGGGTAGGACCATGACTGCTAACAAGGCAGACCATGGTGGCCAAGAGGTCGCCTAGGTGGAGGGAGGAAAAACTCAAATGGCTTATGGAAGTGAGCCAGCTTAGGTGAGTTTAACTTTGGGTTATCCCAAATTGTGGCTTCTCAGTTTTGCCATTTTCTAGCTGCTGAGGTGGTTGGCCAGCCAAGAAAAGTCACCTTGACACTGTGGGAAGTCATGTGTGAGAAGATGTGAAGCTATATTGGTCCAAGCATAGGTAATTTCAATTTTCCTCAAATGGGTCATCGGTTGGGTTAACTTGGTTTAACCATGGTTTAAACCTATGGAAATGAGTCAAGGTTCCTTTCAAGGTGGCTAGAGTGGTTTGGTCAACCCCCATAAGGCTTTGGGGGATTGATTTGGCATATGGAAGGAGAATTTGGTTGGATTAGGTTTTGGGTAAGAGGCTTGGTGAGGGGAGAATGAAACCACTCATTTTTCCATAATTGGTTTGCATGAGCCATATGAGGTTAATGGATGGTTCCATGAGTGGCTTCATGAAATGCATGGGTCATGGGGTGTTTTTCATGAGAAAGGCATGCGGTGTTTTCCTAAATTTGGTGTGAGAAGGTCATGAGATCCAAAATGGATGATTTAAAGCAAGGATTCATGTGCATGACCACGACACATGGTTTACATTAAAAGGATGCTGCGATGAAAATTTGTCTTCTGGACTTCAATTAGGTTTAAAATTGGGCTCAATTTATGGGCTTTTAGGAATGCATATGGGTATGGGCTCTTAAAGCATCCATGAAGAATTTATTTTTTTTTGAAATTAATGATGGGCTAATCAATTTTGGTTTGGATTTGATTTTAACTGGTCTTAGACATGGTGTAATTTTGTGTGGATTTGAAATTTGAGAAATTTAAAATGAATTTGATGGACATTAGGGATGATTTAGGGACTTTGGTTTTTATGGGTAATTTAGGAAATTTGTTCAATATTGGTAAATTTGGGTGCAACATTGATCTTGAGAATGTTTAGAGTGAATTTGGAGATTTTAGGAATTTTTGAAGCAAGAAGGGCATTTTGGTAATTTTAGAAAATATTGGGGCATTTTGGGAATTTTGATAAAAATGGGGTATTTTGGTCAATTTGAATGATTTGGGGTGGTTTAATATAACTTTTGGGGTGAGAATTAACAATTTGGGCAATTTTGAAAATTTTAGGGTTCTATGGTTACTTTGGTAATTTTGGAAAAGTTTGGGGGTAGAAGGTAAAAATTGGGTGTTTTGGTTGGATTAAAAGTCATTGAAGATGCTAATCACAATGTTCCCTATTATTTCCATGAGACCAAAGAGAGCCCATTTTCGATCCTCCATTTGTTGGTCCTAGCCATCCTAGCCAAAGGCTAAGGGTTTGGGACCACCCACATGAGTTTCTAAGAGAGTAGGGAATGTGTTAAGTATAGGTGGTTTTAGGGATTGTGATGTGTGATTTTATGATAAGTTCAAGTGTGTGAAATCCTAACTAAGACAAAGCCACCCAGGGCTAACCCAGCCTGACAATTCTTTGGGGACTCCCCTTGAGCTCCCCCATATTGACTTTAACCTTCTAGGTGCTAGAGGTCAAAACCATGCATTTGGAACTCCAAGCAGCGTAAAGAGGTGTTTAGGGTTTCTAATGGGCAGGGTTCCATCACTAGTCCTCTAGGATAGTCAATAGAAAAGTCCTATGGCTAGATCTTAGGCTTCTAGGAGAAGAAGACTAGACCTCTACAAAAGTGAGGTCAACATCTATTAATGGTTTTGTTTTTCTACTAACGGTTAGAATCTTGAAAAAAAAATTGAAATTTCCTTATGTATTTTTATTAATTTGATTAGTCGTGTGTGATTTCTCATTCTAAACGGCTCTAATTTTTTGAGCACACATCTTTGGTTGCTCCTGCCTCACTAGAGGCCAGACCTCGCATGTTGAGGTGGCCAACTAATTTGGGTTGGGATGCATCACAAATTCATATAGCCTTTAAGAGGCTCACCCCTTTAAATATATTTCATTCATCTCATAACATAACTCTTTCCTTATAGTATTTATGATTTTCTTGGAGAATTTAAATGCATGTGTTATACATGTGTTATTTATTTTTTGTTGAGGTATTATTGTTGTATTACTCATGTCTTATCATGGTGCTGTTTAATTTACAATTATAATAATTAAATATATGTAAGGAAAATTGCAAAAATTATATAATTTCATTTTAGGTTCATCATTTTTTTTGGATTTTAAAGATGAAGAATACCAATTGCTCGCTCATCCAGTTGAAGGTCCATCAAGCCCATTTAGACTAATCTCACACACTAAAACAGACTCCACACAATAGTCCCCTGTCATCTATGGTGTTGATTATAACACCTATAGTGAACACCACCCACAACATTCATCTACAGACCATAGTAAAGGATTTCAAGAAATAGTTGATTTACTACAAAATCAAGAAAAAATGCTTATTGACTTCAAAGAATCAATTAAAGAATCAATAAACTACCTTTTTTTAAATTTAGAAAATACAGTGACAATCCTGCAAGTTGAAGTTCTTAAATTACAGAAGGAGAAATCAAATAAGAAGGGAACACATGAATACTCCCTAGGCAGTCTAGTCCAATGGGATAAAGCTAGACAAAATAGAAGGAAGAGGAAATTTTATTCCCCATATTCTTCATTCAAGATTAAGAGGAAAAAAATAGTCAAGAAGGCTGAGAAATAGCCCAAATACACTTTACAAGATTTACTTGTATACATTGAACAAACACAAGTCTCAACAAATTTACCTGTACATATTGAAACAACAACAACATCAACAGAACAACCAACATCACCAACAACAAAAGCTTTAGATACTTCAATAGATGGTGCTGACACTTTACTATCAAATATTGGCAATTTCAAGCAAGAAAGAGCAATGTAACCTCTAACGACAACACCCATTGAAGGAAACCCATTAGCATTAGATACTGATACATTATAACCAACAATAAAGGATGTTGTGGATTCTCTGAAAGAACTCATTCCAATTATATCTTCAATCGAAAAAGAAGCTGAACAAGTCACTTCTCGAGAAATTTTTTATGACCATCAAGAAAGGTATGAAAATAAGGTATTAAATTACTCATTTTGTGTCAAATATTTTTTTTCAAAGTTTTTTCTTTGAAGAGTATTTTATTTTTTGTAGCCTCGTCCAACGGAGCTAGTTCTAGATTTTCCTGGAATAACACAAATATCTACTGAAATACAGGAGGAAAAGACAAATTCTGTGCCAAATACAATAACAAGTAACTCTTCCTCTACTTTATGTTATGCAATACTTTTTTGTGTTAACCCTAAACCATAATTGTCAACGATGCATGAATGATGCTATAATTTCTATGGAACATGTTATATTAATTCGTTCTAGAATTGATGACATATTACAAAAAGAATGGTTTGGAAGCGAACATGTGGATGCTTTTACCATGATAATGGAAAATAAGAAGAAAAAAGCAACTACATTTTATAGACCATTCATACATGTTCCAGCACAACATTGGGTAAATACACATGTTTAAATCAAATCCTAAAAATTTTACTTCTGCCACTATGATAAATCCCATTTGTCTTTTTGTGCCATTTTATGTAGTCTTTTAGAGATAAAAATGTTCCAGTGGTTGTGGATCAAATAAAAAATGAAATTTTAAAGTATGTATAAATGATTTTATTTCCGATCATTAATAACAGTCATTGAGCATTGTTGGTTGGGCAGTTAAAAAAACATAAATGGAAATTATATGACTCTTTACACAATGAGATGCATGAGGCCATAGTCCATACCATTGTAAGGATAATCAATAGAAGCTCCGTTCTTTTTAAGTAAAAATTAGCAAAGTTAGCATACTCAACAAATTCAGTTCAAAATGATATCTAAAGATCAAACTATTTTTCAAGGATACTGATAAAGCTTTCAAGAGCGATCTCACCAACAGACCAGTGACCATGCCTATAAGCATTCCAGTTCAAAGCAATGGATTTGATTACAGAATGTTTGTTTGTAAATATATGAAAACTTTAGTACAGGTCCATAGTGGTGATTGGAGTGATAAAGCACGCTGACAGTCAGAAATATCAAAATATTGGTTGAATTTGCTTATGAATTATGCATGCGTATTATGTTTCAAACATGAATGATTTCTTAACAATGAATTAAATGAAACTCTGTTTAGTAGGCTATTCCTTCCTGTGTTTTTTGGAGCAGGTTTTTGGTTGATCTATACTATACATTTTCACTTAATCAAGCTTTATTCATTACACATACCAAGCATGCTTTACTCATCTACTTTGTTCCTAATTAAATTTTGATGGATTGTAATCAATTGATTATTGAATTAAGTGGGTATTTGAGTCATTTACCAAGCTTTTTATTAGTTGATATCTTATGTGTATATGAACTAAATGTTTAAAGAAAGTAAAATAATATATTACTATTACACTATTACTTATCTAATAAAATATATTGCTTACATACAATTCAAATTTTATTTGTGACTTCTGTGTTATTTGTGTGTTTTTAGAGGCGATAACACTCAGATAACACCATAATAACACCACCATAGCACCACTAGGTTACCTCAACTAACACTCGAATAATACATCAATAACATCGAGACAACATCATTATAACACCACGTTAACATTGTCTTTTAAAAAACAACTACGAACAACGTGCTACCTCAAGCAACACTAGGATAACACATCAAGAATACATGAATAATACCACAATAACAAATCAATGACACATCAACATTACTCAGAAAACACATCAGTAACATTTCAATATTATTACAATAACACTAAAATAATACCGCAATAACACACAAATAACACATCAATAACATTCGAATAATACTCTAATAATACAAGAATAATACAATAATAACACCTTTCATTGCTATTAGTGTTGTTCTTGCAGTGTTGTTGGAAGGAGATTGAATGAGTGAAGCTAGAAAATTGATGAGTTTGATTCATGGTGTAAATATTCATTAAAAAAAGCTTGGATTTTGATCTTCTTTTGAGAACATTTCTTATTTACAGGACAAAGTTAGCATACGAGACATGAACAACGATAAACAAAATTTGGACTTTTTAGAATCAATGAATTCTTAAAAACTGCTCATAAACAATGTATAATTTGGTGAAGAGGATAGTTGTGCTATTACGTAAATACAACCCACTGTTATTTGCAAAACTTCTTTTATTTATGTGTTCTAAGCGGTGATCACACTGAGATAACCCCTTAATAACAATGTCATAACACCACCGCAGAAAGCACATGATACATAGAGGATTACTCCAAGTAACACTCGAATAATACATCAAGAAAACTGAGATAACACCACCTTAACACCATGATAACATCGCCACCTAAAACATGCCAATTCACATCGCCACCTTGAGGAACACTCGAATAACACGTCAATAACACTCAAATAATACCACAATAACACTAAATAAGACATCAATAATACTTGGATAACACATCAGTAACACTTCAATAACACCACAATAACACACAAATAATGTCACAATAACACATCAATAACATTCGAATAATACTCGAATAATACAAGAATAATACAATAATAACACATTTGGTGCTATAAGTGTTTTTATCACGGTATTGTTGGAAGGAGATTGAATGAATTAAGTTAGAAAATTGCTGAGTTTGATTCATGGTGAAAATATTCATTAAAAGAGGCTTGGATTTTGCTCTTCGTTGCGATCATTCCTTATTTACTGGAGAAAGTTAGCGTACGAGATGTGAACGACGAGAAACAAAATTTGGACAATTTTAGAATCAATGAAATCTTAAAAACTGCTCATAAATAATGTACATTTTTGTGAAGAGGATAGTTGTGTTATTACATAAATACAACCCACTGGTATTTGTGTAACATGTGTTATTTGTGTGTTTTTTGCCAAGAATCACACTGAGATAAAGCCAAAATAACTGGCCATAACACTGCCGCAAAAAGCACGCAATACACAGCATGTTACTCCAAGTAACACTCAAATAATACTCAAATAATACAACAATAATACCGAGATAACACTAACTTAACACCGCGATAACACCGCCCCCTAAAACATGTTAATACACATCGCCACCATGAGGAATACTCAAATAAAACATCAACAACACCTGAAGAATACCACAATAAAACCTGAATAATACATCAATAATACTCACATAACACGCCAGTAACAGTCCAATAATACTGCTATAACACATGAGTAATACCGCAATAACACATGAATAACACATTAATAACAAACAAATAATACCCTAATAATTCAAGAATATTATAGTAATAACACATTTCAGTGCTATTAGTGTTTTTCCTGTGGTGTTGTTGGAAGGTGATTGAATGAGTGTAGTTAGAAAATTGCTGAGTTTGATTCATGGTGTAAATATTCATTAAAAGAGGCTTGGATTCTATTCTTCATTGCGAACATTCCTTATTTACTGAAGAAAGTTAGCATACAGAACATGAACGACAAGGAAAAAAATTTGGAGTTTTTTAGAATCAATGAAATCTTAAAACCTGCTCATAAATAATGTACATTTTGGTGAAGAGGATAGTTATGTTATTACGTGAATACAACTAACTATTTTTTGTGAAATTTGTGTTATTTATGAGTTTTTAGCGGTTATCACACTGAGATAACACCATAATAACAATGCAAAAACACAACCACCAAAAGCACACAATACACATCAGGTTACTCCAAGTAACACTAGAATAATAATCAAATAATACATCAATAATACCGAGATAACACCACGTTAACACCGACACCTAAAACACTCCAATACACATTGCCACCTTAAGAAACACATGAATAACACATCAGTAACACTCGAATAATATCACAATAAAACCCTGAATGATAAATCAATAACACTTGAATAATACATCAGTAACACTCCAATAATACTACAACAACACATGAATAATACCGCAATAACACATGAATAATACCCTAGTAATACTAAAATAATATAGTAATAACACTCAAATAATACGTCAATAACACTCGAATAGACATCAATAACACACTCCCAAAAGAGAGTCCTTTAGTTGCTAGAATCAACTCCAAGTCTCTTGATGATATTAGAAGCAATGAGACTGAGTTATTTAAGAACTCATTAAAGGCTTTTTTTAGGATCAATGAAGAAGCTGAAAAATTTCTCACAAGTAACGTAGGATTTTATGAAAGGGGGAATTCTTTGCATTCTAGAGTCAACTATAATGATGTTAGTAATCTCAAACGCAAAGATATTGAGTTATATAGTCATTGATTTAAGTGTGAAAGATCAGTAATGAAGAACTTCATTGATAACAATGATAATATTTGTAGTGAGAAGAAGTTTTAGATTGTTCAAACAAATTTGGTGATGCCAATGACAATGATGTGTTTTGTATTAGGTAAGAGATGGCTAATAGATTTGCTAAATGGTGCAAAAAAAATAAAATAAATATGTAAGCTATGATGTTTTGTACTTCTTAAGTCTCATGTGACTGGTGCTCTAGCTAGTTCACCAGAAGGAACACCATTCACATGAGACTTAAGAAGTCCAAAGCATCACAACTCATACATGTATTTTATTCTATTTTCACCATTTGACAAACCAATTTGCCACCACTTACTTGATACAAACCACATCGTCGTCATCATCCAATTATATAACTCCCTTAACTTTAGATGTCAGACCAACTGAAACTTCCTCTTATTGTAATTATTATCATTGATGTGAATGAATTTCTTCACTACTAATTTTTCACACTTAATTGAATAACTCAATTTCATTACTTCTAAGATCACTAAGAGAATTGGAGTTAACTCTAGCAATCAAAGAACTCTCCCTTTCACAAAAATCTACATTACCTCTGAGCAGCTTTTCAGCTTCTTAATTAATTTTTGAAAAGCCTTCAATGGTCATTAAATAACTCAATCTTATTGCTTCTAATATCACCAATAGAATTGGAGTTGACTGCAACAACCAAAGGACTCTCTTTTATGCTTACTTACATGTAAATGTATTTTAAGAATACATCAAAAACCCAAACAATCGAATGAAATGATTAATAATACACTTACAACTCACTGATGGATTGCATCAACAGTTCATTGTATGTTTGTGTTGGCAACGGTGTAAAGTATTCCTATTTTTAAAGAGTAATTACAAATTAACATTTAGGAACATATTTTAATTAAAATATAGTGTGATGTATTGAACCACAGTTATATACCTGACAGAGAAAATCTGATATTGCAGACAAATTTGTATCACATGGGATAAGTGGTTCTTAGTTTGTTGATGCTTCTTTCTCCTTTTTTGTATGCAATGGTTTATGTTAGAGAAATGTAAAGTTACATTGAGAAAAATAGTTTACTTTTTACTCTTTTGTTCTTCTCCCTATACCCTTTTATCCTTGAAGTAGATATTCTTTTTGGTCTCATCTTCACTGGGTCATTCATATTTGTTGACCTCACTTTTGGTTGAGGTTTAGTTGTCCCTCTTTAGTGGTCTGGGGTTCAGCCATAGGACTTTCCTATTTACTATTCCTAGAAAACCAGAAAGGAACCCTCGCCATTAGAAAATCTAAACTCTTCCTTGCTTGACTTGAAGCTCCACATATTGGTCCAAACCTCCAGCACTTAGTAGGTGGGGTCACTATATGGGAGCTCAAGGAGAGTTCTTATAGGGTTATCTAGCCTTAGGGTTGACCCTGGGTGTTGGTCTGGAGCTAGTTCACTCACTTGCACTCACTATCATCTATATCCACTCACAACCCTAAACCCAAATTGTTGACTTTGATCCCTTAATCCTTTGATAGAATCATGCAGATGGTCCCCTAAAACCATTAGCCCTAGGCTAGGGTTTAGCTAAGGCCAGTGCATAGAGGACCCAAATGGAGATTTCATTGTTCCATGGCTCATATAGGGTGGTTAACACCCCAATTCTACCAAGATGTCCAACTTGACCTTTTGCCCCTAAATCCACCCAAATTACCTAAATGCTCTTGAAACTCTAAATTTGGTCAAAATCCTCAAATTCACCCAAAATATCTAAATTTGTTCAAAAATAATTTCAAACCATTTGAAAATACCTAAATTGCCCAAATCCACCCAAAAATTCCAAAATTGCCAATATACCCCAAATTTGCCAAAATTACAAAAATATCCCTGGCACCCCAAACTTTCCCAAAACCTCCAAAATCACTTCAAATGTCTCCAAAACCAATATGAACCCTTCAATTGACCCCAATTTATACAATTTGACCATTTTGACCAAAACCCCAAATTGCCTTTAAATGCCCAATTCCTCAAATTCACCTAAAATGTCCATCAATTTGAGCCCAATTCCCCTCAATTTCAATTCAAAACTCAAATTAATATTTTAAATAAATAATACAAACCAAATATATGCCTATATAGCCCATGCTTTGAGCTTTATTTTGATCTAAGTCAAACCTCAAATTTTGGTCCTCTGACGTAATCTCACCTCATTGTAGTCTACTCAAATTACTCCAATTTGAATCCTAAACTCTTCATAACAATGCTAAACACCAAATTTGACCTTCAATTGGCCTCGGTGAAGCCTCAATTTCAATTAATTTTGACCTAATTCCAAAAATACTCAAATTGGCCATACCTCCAAATTTCACCAAATTGATTGCCCTAACCCCAAAATTGACACCCAATTGATGTTGAAAACTCTTTATGACATTCCCATAGGCCATTATCAACCATCAATTTGGACTTACCCCAACCTTAGCCCAATCTAGACCCAAGTCTAGCCCAACTTCCCAAAATTGAAAAAAAATCCCAAAATCCTTCAAATTGAGCATCCAATTGAACTCAAAATCACTTCAATCCTTCACCAAAAATATTCATAACAATCATCTATAGGATTTTGATCAATAAATTTGGCTTAAAGTCATGGCTAGCTTAACTCAAACCCAACTTTTAACCATTTTGACCCAAGTTGAACCCATGCACCAAAATTGACCTTGCCACATTAACTTGGTCAAGGCAAGACTTCTACTACCAACTTTGGGACCCTAGCGACCATGCTAGACTCACTTAACCCACCCTAGATGAGCCATAGACAAAAGGTCCCCTAAATCAATGGATTTGTTTTCTAAATTGCTTAAGCCAAAGATATCTGAGGTTGTTGAGCCACCTAAGCACATCCTCTGTCATGGCCAACCACCCTAGTTGCCGGAGGAGCCAAAATTGAGAGCCACAATCCCTAAATCAAACCCAATTTAAACCATAGAGTCCACCTCATCCTAATGGCTCTTTAGAGCTCCTCAACCCTCCACCTAAGTAGCTTTTTGCACTCTTCAACTTGCCCTAAGCTTCCCTCCAAGCTCCTCTATTTAATCAGCTCCTCCATGGAAAAAGAGAGGAGTGTGCTAAAATCATTGGGGAAACTCTGTGTAATTGCTCTCAACCACACTCTAGGAACTCTTAACCTCACTACCACTAATTTTCCCCATTAATCCCCACTGTGGAAGCCCAATTTTGAGCTTAAATTTTCAAGTCAAACTAGGACATCTCTCCACAGTCCACCAAACTCAAATTAATTATACACACACCATCACCACAATGAAAGGAGTTGATTCCACATCAAAGCCCCCTTTTAAATAACCCATAACATAGACTTTGATCAACACCTGAAATTGAGCTTGATCGAATTCATACCTAGACGATTCACCAAAGCACAAGACTTCATTCAGAGGTTCATTGGGTCCAATCGAAGCTACCAAAACCATCTGATTGAGGCCTTCCCTATGAGAAAAAGGTATTGAGCTCTAACCCTAACCCGAGCTTATTTTAATTCTCCATTTCTAATGGCTTGATTTTATACTTGATTAACCGCATAAATGTGTTCTTCTTGAGTAGATGAAGGTTTAGTAACGAACCACATGCAATTTGGTTGAGTCTAGAAGAAGATCTTAAGGTTTTAGTGTCAACAACTTACGGGTTAGGTAACTTGGGGACTATAATGGAGAGTCGTCCGATCGCGCGTGTATCCAACCAATGGAAGAGATCAAGTTGGACGAGCTGATGGTGCATGAACCGCGGGCCTCATGGCAGCTGAGGTAGATGGTGGTGTTGATTAGTGGAGCGCCACATGTGAGTTCGGAGCCATCGTAGAATCCAGTCAACGCCACATGGATAAGTAGAAAAATAGGGATTTTTAAATTATTTTAAATGCCTAAACTTCAAAAATCTCTATAGAAAAAACAAAAAAATTAAAAAAAATACCCTCTTGCTCAGTGGACAAAGGAGAATAATATGGACTAAAATAAAAAATTATTTTTTAAATATATTATTTTTAATGAATTAAATACCCTCTGTCGTATTTAATTCTCCATGGCTTAAAATATTTTACCATGGCTTGAAATTTTGAGGGTTTATTCCCCATGATAGAGGAGATGTTCTCTGATTTTTCCAAGGTCAAAGAGCATCTCTATGCTTCTAGCCCTAATTTCCAAACTAAAGAAACCATTTTGGCTTATTTTAATTATATAAATCAAAATATCACTTAGAAAATTATGAGAATACTTTTAGTAGGTTTCGTGTGCTTAGAGAAGTTTAGGAAAAATATCATCATGTTTTGAATTACCTTGTGAATTTTTATATTTAATTAAATGAGAATATCTTGTGCTAATTTTTGTAAGATATACACTTATCAAAAATTGTCAAAATCAATTCCACAGTACTCATAAAAATCATATTTACTCATTGTAAAAATTTGAAAATTATTTGACTTAGTTTAAGCACTAAAACTGATTTTTTTAAGAAAACTTACATTTTTGTACAAAAATAATTATAATAAATTAAATACACTTGGGAAAATTATGAAATGTGATTTTTTGAGTTCCTTCTGATCAGGGACACTTAGGAAAACTAAAAGTTATTTTTGGTAAAATACTTGATTTTTGAACCTTATTTTGAATTTAAAATAATTGAAAATTCCAAAAATACCAAAATATTTCAAAATGTAACTAATTGTTCTCTGATCACTTGTGATTCATTAAAATTTTTTTCCTAATTTTCCATGAATTAAAATCAATTTTTAAAGACTTAAAGAGAGATTTTCCCCATTTACCCATTAAAATAATTATAATAATTTAATTAAAAAAATCAAGAAATTTTGCCTAAGTATTTCTCTGACCTAAGAAAACCTTTAATCATTCTCTCACAAATAAAAACTTCATTTTGGAAAGTTAAACATATCAACTTTTGAAAATCCTATTTTTTGAATATAAATAATTAAATTAAATTTAACCATGAGAAGTCCACATATTCTCCTCTAAATATTATAGTTACCTCATGGATATGACACTCTAAACCCTCAAAGTCATTTGAGTTGTTTTTGAAGAGTTATAAGGTGAAGTGCCCCAAGGGCAAAATAGTAATTTTAAACTTTGGTGCCTAATCAAAATTTAAGATTAACCAAGGGAAAATAGGTAATTTTAATCTTAATAAGCATATTTGGATGATTGAAATACAATAGGGTTAAAAGGTAGAAACCCACTCACCACCCTTGCACAACATCAACAAAATCATAATCCTCCTAATTTTCATGGCTCATAAGTCAACTTAGATAAAATGATTCTTAAGTAATGGGCATAAATCAGAAAGATGATAGTTTACTTTTATTAAGCCCAAAATTAAGGATGATTTGACCATTTGATAAGAATACACTTTACTTGAAATCAAAATTTTGATAATCACCATTTCACCCATCATGATTGTTAAAGGCTTAGTAGTGACCTAGACTCAATATTTAAACTCAATTAATTGGATTTAGAAGATAGCATGATTGGTGATTAACATCCTTAAAACACTACAAGCCTGACCTTAGTTGTGGGCACCACAATCTTAAATAACTTAGATCTACTTTAGAGGCACCCACTCACATAACATTTAAATGAAATATTAATTAACTAATCGAATATCCTATTCTTTGAATAATTAAACTGTCAAGTTTCACTGAGCAACGGGAGTCAAACTTCAACCTCAGATGATTAATGGAACAATGTGATAAGTCCAAAATGAACTTAGAATATTTCAAGAGATCTTCAAAGTGACCCGGGTACATGCCCCGAACATTTTTAAATATATTGGACATTCTAATGGGTAAGTTGGACTTGCCATATTTTTGTTCTAAGATCATCTACTAGAAACTTTTGAGATTCAATAAAGTCATAGTTTGGGGTTTGGTAGCTAAACCTTCATCTACTCTCGTAATTTAAATTTCCTGCATTGGTAGCTAAACCTTCATCTACTTTTGCAATTTAAATTTCCTGCAAAATTATATACATGCCCTGCAAGTACTGGACTTTTCGGTGGTGGAACGAGAAGAATCAACAGATGCACTTTTAATTTAATGCATTTAACTTTCTGTACTTCTTGTCTTGAGCTTGCATGTTAAATAACTGTGTTACCCAGCATGATAACCAAAACTACTAGGATAGCCATAAAGCCAAAACTAAAACTAAAATCAACCAAGATAGAATTTATCGCCACAACATTCAAAATATAAGACAACTCAAAATTTAAGCACAAACATCACAAAAAAATAACTACAACTAAATTAAGACGTCTCTATCGGATGATCGGGAATCCCTTAGAGGAGGTGACCTACGGTTGCTAATGAGACTTCCCACGGTCTAAATGAAAGTATGGAATTTATTAAGTTATGTTCAATAAACTCATTTGGACTAAGTGAATCCGATTAAAAATAGCAGTGTCAGAACGAGGGAACAGTGAGATCCTAACTGGTATCGCTCTAATCAACTTTAATAGGTCTCATAACATTTAAAGAATCATAATCATAGGGACATCTGATTTGAAATCATAACTTAACACATTAGAAAAATTAAACTCATCACGATGAGGACCTTAGAGCTAGGATTGTGAGCAGCATGACCATCTTCAAGAATAAGAGGATCTACAATAAGAAATCTTTCTTTAAAATTAAACAACAATCCATAGGATTTTGAGGTTGTTTTCTTATGCAAAATAAATCCTCACCTTATCTTTAGGCCTTTGTATGACCTTATTATACAATATAAGCCCTAATTCATCTTAGGATTCTGAGGTTGTCGTTTACCATGACCTAAATCCTCATATCTTCCAAGCTATTTGTGTGATCGTTTCACATAAATGTCAACCCTAAAAAAATTAAATTGGCAAGATGAAAAAGTTAAATAATTTCTCCTCAAAATAGAAGCCAAACAATAGGATAGCTTAGGAAGTCACCGAGGTCCTCCTCTGGATCTATGACATCCCCTAATTCTTCCTCATTTGGACTCTACAACAAAATGCTCAAAATTTCAGTCATTCCCTTTTCACACCTTTACGTCCGATCTCATCGAAAAGTTCTATCCTTTTGACCTTTTTAAAGACAATATTTCCTAATTTTTATCGAGAGTTTTCTTAGGTGACTTTGATTATCTAAGATGTAATTAACTATAGGGACTTGCTCTTATAGGAAGCTTTTCCAAACCCAACTTAATATAAACCCTATTTAATTCTTTATATTAAATAGGGGAACTTGTTGGCAAATAAAATGGTTTTGCAGACCAAACGAATGTCATATATTTCTTAGTTTATTTGATTGAGCCTCATCCTTAAGTCTTGTGTTTACCTTTCGGGATAGATACAGGGTTTGAGGTATAGTGCTCTTTTATTTAAACTATGAAAAATATGGGGTCAGTTTGATTTCATATTTTTCTAAACTTGTATATATATATATATATATATATATANTATATATATATATATATATATATATATATATATATATATATATATATATATATATATATATATATATATATATATATATATAAGTAAATTAAAATGCCTTTCTGAAGTGGGAGGCGGGATTTTGATTCCGGCGGCCGACAACTTCCAATGGGCAACTCCACTCTTCAACCCAAAAATAGTGCCGACAAAATTACATTCTCTATTTGATGATTTCTTCTTTTTTGTTTTTTTCCTTGCTGGAGGTGCTTTCCCACCTAATTTGTCTTCAAGATCTACAAATAATTTCTTAAATGATTCCAGCATATATTGCTCAATCCGTTCATTTTCTTGTGCTTTAGTAATAAGTTGGTATGCAAAATTTTGAGTGTGTGAGTGAAATAGAAGGCCACTTAAAGATCCATTCAATAGTTGGGACTCCTTAAGATGTCTATATTCAACACTGTTATAGATGTCCCTCTTTGCATGCACAAACCATCACAATAAGAAATATTTTTCATGAATCTTTATTATATTTATCAAATTAAGAACACATGGAAAGCGAGCACAAAATAACCCATCATGTCAATTTTTTTGCAGCTGCCCCCGATATCACAATTAATATTGTCAAATTTAACAATTCAGGGTTTGTTTGTCCTCTGATTGTCCAAATTATTTATGTAATATTCTGAATCACTCTTTATGGAGAATTCGACGACAAGTCAACAAGACCAATGCAATAACTCTCCCTTAAACATTGAGTAGATATAGAATGAAGCAACTTGACTCAACACAGGGTTGGTTTTAACCACAGGCATAGTAACAGACTAAGCACTTTTGAAGGCTTCATCCTTCTCATTCCTTGTCCATGATTTCATAACATTTTCAAGACCTATAAAACAATTAGTGAGGGAGCTTGTGGGCTTGGATGCAACATGACAGATATTATTTGTGGACTCACTTCTTTGGGTTGATAGGATTTCCATTCCAAAAATTTTCTTATTGAAGGTTGTTGACCACTTATGTCTTATATTGTACAAATCATCTAACCACATGTTGCAGTGTGGGTTTCCTTGCTCAATCATTAGAGACTAAGTCTCTTCACACTCATCTTCAAAATCACACTTGCTCATGCATTTATAAAAAAAAGTTTCTCACACTCTTGTTACCATACCATAATGCACCTTTGAAGGAAATTTCTTGTAGATATGCTCATGCACCTTTGAAAAACATTTCTTGTAGATATGCACCTTTGAAGGAAATTTCCTTAGTCGTGCACTGATCAACAACAATTGTGATTGGATGCTTGTCATCCATTATATGGAAGAATGCTTTAAATAAAAACTTGAAAGAATAAATCATCTTCTAACAAAAAATCAACTCCAAAGAGTTAACCCCCATAAAAGGAGCACAACATAAATTATACTTATTCAGTATGTAGCTTATATAAAAATTATGAAATCCTTAAAACAGTCATAATCACTCAAAAAAAAGCTTGTCAATCTACCTTCTCATTAGTTTGGAAGTCCCACGCAAACATGTTATCTTCAACTCGCCTCTCCATGAATAATAGTAATAGAGAATTGACATCACCTTGTTCAATTCTATCTCTTCTATCTCCTTAAATAAAATTGAAGACATCTATCTTCATACATTCCATATTTTCTACTCCTCTAAACTTTGTAGAGATGAGGTTAAATGCATCTGTTTCTTTGATCCTTGATCGTATCATGGATCTCAACACATCTGCATTTACCTGACCTATTATTCTACTATAACACAAAAAAATGCTTATCACCAGTTTCTACCAAAGGGTGATTATGACTTTCTAGAAATTTCTTAACCATACAGTTTCCCTCAACATCGAAAGTATATCAAATCATAGCTTGATAGCTAGTCCTTGTGTTCGTTTTTTTGTACTTAGTCATATTGGTTATCTTTGACACATTTTTATAACCAGCTTTTCCACATAAATAATCCTTCATCTTAATTTTCTTCGAGTTTGGCTAAAAGCTGCTATGGTTCCTTAGTATAGTTAAACCAATATGATGTACATAGGCACAATAACATTCAAATGCTTCTTGCTCATTATGAATAATGGTGCAAAGAAACTTGTCTGTAATTGGATCATCGCACATATTTTCAAGCACAACAAACTGCAAATTTGCATAATAATATAAATATGGTTAAATATAAAAAATACAGCAAACAAAACTACTATCTGAATGAAATAAAACATTCCAGCAACAACTTCATAATCCTACAATAACACCAAAAAACCACAAGAATAATACCAGTATAACATCAAAAAAGCCACACCCGAATAACCCGCATATAACATCAACATAACTACAAAATAGCACAAGAATAACAATAAGATAACACCATAGGTAATACTAAATTAACCCCATTAATAATGGACTAACACTGACATAACATCGCAAAAACACCACAAACAGTCTGAAATAACTCCATAAAAAACTATAATAACCATCCAATAACCCTAGAATAACACAACAATAACATTGTGTTTCACAAATTTCATCTAGCAACAAAGCAATGACAAGAACCCCATAATAACATCACAATAACACCACAATAATGCCACAATAACACCACAATAACATAATAATAACACCGTGTTTCACAACTTTCATTTAATAACAAAGAAATGACAAGAACATCATAATAATACCTCAATAGCACCACAATACCACGTAAATAACACCGACACATTACGACTTAATAACATTATAATATCATAAAAAACACTCCATACAAACAATTGATTAAAAACTACTGAACATCAGAAATAATTTAGGAGTAACACATCATAAAAGCACAAATATAACCACAGAAACCTTAAACCCTAAAGCACAACAATGGATTTATGATAATGAAAACATTTCATGCGAAGCTAAACTCACCTCATTTTAAAAATTGGTGCCATTATCTTCGAAATCCATCTTCATTATATCTTGGTTGAGAGAGCAATCCATCACAACTACTCGAAGCCCTAGTGTGGGACTGTAAATGAGAAGTGTGATGCAATAAAGTGGAAATGTTTCATTCTCATATGGGAAGACGTAATGAATTTAGTAGGAAAGTGACAAAAAAAGCATTTCGTTGAAAAGAACTAAGTCGGGTCGGGCCGGGGAATTAAAAACATGGCGCTTTCATTTTTTAGGGGGTAGGACCAGCAATTGCAAGTGACATTTTTTAATTGGAGTCCTGACACAACTCTACGTCTGGACTTCAGACCGAATAATTTTTTCCACTCATGAGCTTAACCACTAATATGATGCCTTTGTTTGTCCCTGAAACATGTGCCATAATACACATAAAATTTAAATTATAACTTTATTTGGTTATGATTTTATATATTTATGAGAAATTTGAATATTTTCACGATATAGACTCAATAATTCAAATTGTAATAAAAATGAAATATTAGTTCAAGCCTTACAAAATAGGAAGAATAGGCATTATCCATTATAAATTTTTCATGAACATAAATTTTACTTTTTATTACTAAAAATTCTACAAAGAAAAACTTAAAATCTTCATTGCTTAGTGATCCCAATTTTTTATATGTAAGGATTTATGAAGTTAACACTACTACAACGCCAAAAACTTGATCCTTATATGAAAAGTAAGTTGTGTAAAATATATATAATTATAAGAAATTAATAATGTGATTCTACACAAGTATATGTATCGTTAAGAAGTAATAAAAGACTTTCTATTTAAGCCCGAAATATCGATCCCATAGGGAGGTGTAAATTGACAATTATAAGTTTTACTAGGAAATTTACAGAAAATCAAACGAAATCACTGTCAATAATTTCGAATGTTGTCAAAACTAAAGTACTTACCTATTAGCAAAACAGAAATGCAAAGTTTAAAAAGTAAATACTAAACTATAAACTATGTTTATGTAATGAATATTTCTTATGTGAAAAAACATCCTTCCCACTACAATGAGGTTCTCGTGAAATGAGATGAGATAAATGTTTATAATATGTATTGTGCCAAATAAAAGAAATTATAATTCTATACCTAGATAAAGTGCATAGCCCTAAATCCGTAGCAAGGCTAGGAGGATACCGGCTCCCACTTCACTTCACCTGAAGGCTAACTCTCGCTTTAGTTTTTAAACACTAAGACCAAATTGGGGATTTTAGTCTGTCACCCTAAATATTCTCCAATTCTACACCCAAAAAAAGAATATTTCCCTATTTATTTGCACTTATTTCCATGAACGAATTTCTCCTCCATGAAATCAATTGTGATCCACACTCTGTTGTAGAACTCATACTCCATTTCCCGGATCATATGTTTTACAACATATTTTAACAATTCAATTGGCAAGATCAAAATTTAAATTAAGTTCAGAGTTAAAAAATTATCACAATTTATTTTATATTTTAGTAGTGGCACATCATATTATATCTTCATTTCACCATATCTCAAAGTAGGGAGAAAGATAGAGTGAACTACTCAAACTTCATGAGGAAGACACAACAATACAAAAATTTCATATATAAAAGAAAGTACATACAACACTAATAAACAAAAAAAACTTATCTGAAACTTTTTCTCAAAGTAAACCCCTTGCAGCCTTTCCTTAGAAATGCTGGAAGAATATATCTCTTTTCTCCTTCTCCAACACTCTTACAGAAAGTTTCACACAATCTCACCACACAAACTCTAAACTATAAGAAAAACACTAATGGACTCCAATATGGTGGTGGAATGAAAATGAATTATGAAGAATGACAAAAATGGAGCGTGGTGGAATGTCTTGGAGCGAAAAACAGTCACTTTCTTGATGAATTTCGGCCCCAACTAAAGCCCAAGGTATTTTCTCCAAGAGGTGCCTCCAAAAACTCTTAAAAAATCATTCAAATACATCAAACCTTCTAGAAACGTGGCTTGAATTACCATTGGCGCCATTGACGCTAGTTATGGCGCCGTCGGCGCTGAGTAAAAATTTCTTCTGTTCTGTTGTTCTACACCGTCGGCGCTGCCCTTGGCGCGGTCGGCGTTGAGTACTTCTTCAAAAATGTAATTTTCACTCCAAATTCTATTCTTTTTTGCTTCAAGTCCTAAAAATAAACAAACTGCAAGAACACATCAAAATATCTTCCATTAAGGTGCAATATCACAAAAAATAAGTATAAAACATGGGTTTAAAAATGCATATATTTTCGACGTATCAAAATCCCCCAAACTTACATGTTACTTGTCCTCAAGTAACTCCTCTACTACATAGAAATATGACTGATGGTAAAGAATTTAACTTCTAGACTTCCATATTTAAGTTCTCTAAACATTATAGTATAACTTAAGAAAAAAATCAAAACAACTTTAGTTAATACTGAAGGTGCTAGGATATTCAGTAATTAAGTCTAAGATTTTTTATCTTCTATTTCTTTGAAAAAAAATTGCAATTTGTCATATTAAAGTCAATTAAAAAATTCATATGAAAAAGAACTTCATAAAACTTTACTAATCATTAAGCTAATACTCAAATAAAAAGTTTAAAAAATGTGTCCAAGTGTTTTTCCTTAAGTTGATTCAAGTGAAGCCAATTTTTAATTAGGCATCTCCTCAAGATTCTCCCCACATCTTTTTTATTTCTTTTCTTTTCAGGATCATTGTTAATCCCCTTTTTCTTCTCTTTCTTTTTTTAATGTATGTGAGGATTATTATATTTGAATAGCCTTTAATGATTTTGAACTTCACTATCCTCTTCTTAAAGTTAGAAACTTTTTACATTTATTCACTTAACAAATTCATATTAACTTAAAAATTAGTTAAAGTTTAATTCATTTCTTTTTACATGAATCTTTTAAGATTTTTAATACTTCAAAAATACAAATTCCTTTACTTAAAACAGAAAAATATAGTCTTATTATCTTTTACCAAATATCTTAGTCTCTGGAATTAACCTTTATTATTGAATTTTTTTACTTAAATTTACTATATATTTAGAAACATAAATATAGTTATCCAAAGTTAACCCCTAATACCAAATGTCATGTTAAATTTAAAATTTTTGAAAATATAGTTACTTGAGGTCAAATAAAATAAACTTCTCTCTTTTCTTTTTTAAAATTATTTTTCTCCCCCCCCCCAAACGTAAATTTTTTTAAAAAAAATTTACATGAGGAACTTTAAAAATAAAAAGGTGAAAGAAAGCATTAAATACATAAATAAAATTCATATCTATCGAGGTTCTGATTTTCACAAATAAATTCTGAAATACTATAGGTGCTAATATGAAAAACTACAAGGCTTAAAACATTAAGTTGCACATAATATAAATAAAATTTGCTGAAAAAGAGTTAATTATAATACATATAACAAAGTGCTGAAACTAACAACAACACTAAATTAAATTCTAAAAAAGAAAACATATTTACACATTACAATTTCACATTACTACATAACAACAGAGTCTCAACAATATTACAAAACAAACAATACAATGACAAAGTACAACATAAACAAATAAACCAACAAAAAGATCATCAGTCATCATCTTCTTCATCATTATCATTTGACTTTTCTGCCGTTATGGAGTATAAACAGGGTGAATAAAAAACTGAACTGTATGATCACCCCTCAGGTATTTCACTAAAGCGTCAACATAAGCAGCATCATATTCAAACTTCTGGCAAATCAGATCATCTGCATGAGCATTTCTGGCCTCCATGTTCTGCATCCTATGATCCATCCTCAAAATATCTCCCTGCTGAATCATCATCTGATCCAATAACTCCCTGTTACCGGGGTCAATTGAAGTAGGCTCCCTAAAATTCAGGGTCATAGAAGTAGAAGGAATATCCCTAACCTTACTTTCAGATCTCCAATCAACATGGGACTCATAAGTCTTAATGTTTGCAGGCCCAATCAGTCTCTAAGGCTCAATCCTCTCCTCATCAGGTCTGAAATCAACTCCTGCATGCTCACAAAGTGTACAAATGAGAGCAGGGTGTACCAATCCACCAGTGGTCTCTGCCAGAGCAATAGATGGAGTGTTCATATAAATGATCGAGTCTACATTTATATCCATCACTTGCTGAATACAATAGTTCAGGATGGTTCTATCCTTCGTCACTTCATTATGATAGTTCATTGGAATCAACCTCCCAGAAATAAAATAATGTCAGGCCTTAGATACTACATTTAACATAGAAAGAGGAAAGTTGAGTTTAACTTCATTCTTTACTTTCTAAGCCCCTTTCTCACTAGTTAGAAAAGAAATAACCTCATTTAATGCCTCATTTGTAGTAGAGAATGAATGATAATGGCGTCTATAAACTTCTTCTAACTCATAAAGCTCATTTATTTTTTCTTGGAGTAAAATCCACCCTGTTTCCTCGAACAAAAACAAAATCATTAGAAGCTTCCAGAAAATTGGCATAAAATTCCATAACTATCCTAGCTATCGCATCGGCAGTAAAATAGCAAAATTTTTCCCACTACCGAGCGATGATCAATCGTTCAACTTCTCCTCTCGGATTTTTGAAACTTCTATCCGAAATCACTTTTTTATTTTCTTGAAGACTATAAAATCGAGCACTAGCTTTAAAGCTAAAAAACTTTTGCTCTGCATATTCAATTTTTCTTTTGCTCGATCTAGGTGCCATAGGAAATCTAGAAAAAATTGATAAAAATTTGAATGAATTCCAAAATTCTGAAAATCAAAATTTAAGGCACTTTAAACTTAAATCCACTAAGTAAAAGTTTTTCTTCAAAGTATTTTCTCAAAATCTCTCAAAAAGAACAAAACTTTCGAATCTAGGTAATGTGAGAAAAATCTTTGGTGAAAATAAAAAATTTTTACTTTAAAGTGTAGCTCTTACCTAGAGAAAATGAAATCTAAAGTTCCCTTGCCTCAAAATCTCCTCAAATTTTCCCAAAATAATGCTCTAAGTGTGAAAAATGAAGGATGAAGGTGACTTTAGTGGTATAAATGGAGGTTTTGAGGTGAAAATTGCGAATTAAAGGGGTTATTATTGCTCTCGGGTCGAAGGCGCCGTCGGCGCCCATGCCAGCGCCATCGGTGTTGAAGGCCCAAAATTCACTATTTTGATTTTTTCAAATTTTGGATTTCCTTTTAATTCAAAGTTTTTTAAGTGTTTTTAAAAAAAAATTTTTATCTAACAAAAATTCACAAAAAAACATTCACAAACAATCATTTTCACAAACAACAACAAACTAACTTTTATATATGAAAATACACTTTTTACAAACATATTTCACAAATCACACATTCACACCTATTAAGCAAACTAATTATAAATCAGCGTCGAAATCAAGCCACAACACTAAACACTAACACAACACTATACACATAATCAAAGTTCAAAATTCTAAAGCAAAACAAGCCAAACCAAATCAAATCCACACAATTACATCAAATACATAAATATTCTTAAGCAAGTAGAGAATCCAAAGTCTTCAGTCATTTCGCTTTATCTTCAGTGCTTTCACCTCCTCTAATATCTCCCATGGATTGGTAATGAACATATATGTTGTAGAAAGATCGGTACGGGAATTGATTTGTCAAATTTTCTTTAATCCACCCATTTTCTTTAAACATTCGAACTAATCCTGCTTACAGTATGATCAAAATTTTCTTTCATTCTCCAATCAAGGTGATAAAAAAGGTACTTAAGATCTCCCACTGCATTCATAATACTTTGAAGTTCCCTTTCAATTTTCTTCAATTTCTTCTCCAAAGTAAGCGAACTTCCTACTGTTGGTGGTATTAATGGAGTTGAAGCATGTGAAGAATGATCCATAATATCATTTAGTGCTTCATTTCCATTACCAACATACTGATCATCAATAGGTATCATGGGCTCCCATGGTAGTAAAACTTTTTCCCAACTTTCATATGGCACTTTGGATTGTCTGCAAATCAGAAAAATTGTAGAAGGATGCCCAAGTCCATAAATTGACCCATTCATAATGATACCCATAACAAATTTAATAATGATTGATCCTTTATCAATAGGTTTTTCCATTTGAATACAGTAGTTTAAAATAGCACTTTCCTTGGTGACACTACTAATCTTCATAGTAGGGAGTAATTTTGCACAAATAAAGAAATGCCACTGCTTCAAAATTGGATTAAGTAATGAAGCAGAAAAACTAATATTTCCTTCATCTCGTACTTCCCACATATCACTTTCATCTGTTAGAAAATTATAAACATCTTGCATCAAATCTCATGTAGGAATGAAATTTGTATAATGACAGATTGAAATATTTTATATCATATACAATTCATTAATCCTAGCAAAAGTAAATGGTACAACCTTACCTCGTATGAAGACAACTCCTTGGGTAATTCCATGTAGATTTTCATAGAACTTCATCACTACAGGCATAACAATCGTAGCGGTAGTGTAACACAGAACTTCCCATCGCCTTTACAAAATGATCTTGTCAACTGGAGCACTTGGATTGATCAATCCATGATAAACAAATCCTCTTTACTTGATCAATCTCTTCTTCCCAATAATTTTATCATATAATCTCTTCGTGTCAAAACTAATAAACTTTCTTCTATTGAAAACTCCATATCTTGAAGATTTTTTGGAATTAAAAGCCGTGGAATCCGAAAATAGGAAGTTTCTAGGCTTCCTAGGAAGTTTTTAAGACTTTAAAAATACATCCTTGCGGTTATTATGGAGAGAAATCCCGCCAAAGTCTGCCAAAAGTCATATGAACCTTTAAACTGCTCTTGATGCCGTCAGTGCTTCCCATTGGCGCTGCCGAAGCTGAGGTCAGCTTCCTTAAACACCGTCGGCGCCCATTCTAGCGCCTTCGGTGCTAATGGCCAAAATTTTGCGACTTTCGTTTTTCGTTCAATTTAATTCCTACTTTTTCTCCAATGCCATAATTTGACTTAATTTATAATAAATCGAATTGTGTAGGATTAGTATCTACTAATATATAAGACACTTATCAAACAAAATTGTAATACATAGACATATATGTATAGGTTGCCTCCCACAAAGCCCTTAGTTTAACATCGTTAGCCCGACACACTATTTGTTTAGTTGGGTTGACTTAACATTAAAAATTCTTTAAATTGAGGTATGTGCTCTTCATAATAATGTTTCAGATGATGCCCATTAACTTTAAATACCTTTACAGTGTTAGGATCTTTAATAATAATAGTTCCATAATTATAAACTTTAATCATTTTAAATGATCCTAACCATATGGATTTCAATTTTCCTGGAAACAATCTCAATCTTGTATTATATAATAGAACTTCTTGTCCATGTTCAAATTTCTTCTAATTAATTTTTCGATCATGCCATATTTTCATTTTTTTTATAGATTTTTGCATTATCATGTGTTTCATTTCTTATTTCCTCAAGTTCATTGAGTTGCAATAATCTTTTCTCACCAGTATCTTTTATATTAAAATTAAATTCTTTAATAGCCCAAAATGTTTTTTGCTCTAATTCTACTGGTAAATGACATGTTTTTCAAATATCAATTAATATGGGGACATTCCTATATGAGACTTATAAGCAATTCTATATGTCCATAATGTTGTATCTAGTATAGCAGACCAATCCAATTTATAAGGATTTACAATGTTTTCTAAAATATGTTTAATTTCACGATTTGATATCTCTATTAGACTGTCAGTCTAAGGATGATTAGCAATAGAGAATCTATGTATAATATAATATTTATTAATTAAGTTTTTGATTCTCTTATTCCTAAAATGAGATTCTCCATCAGTAATAATTACTCTCGACATTCCATAACTTGTAAGAATATTTTTAATTAAAAATTTAGAAACCCTCCGAGCATCACATCTGGGTACAACAGTAGCTTCAATCTATTTGGACATATAATTAACAACAAGCAATATATATAAGTTTCCAAATGAAGGCATAAATGGTCCCAAAAAATCTAATTCCCACACATCAAAAAATTCAACTTCCAATGTGTAATTTAGAGACATTTCATTTCTTCTAGAAATATTTCCTACTCGTTGACATCTATCACACATTTTAATATATTCATTAGCATCTTTAAAAACATAGGCTAATAAAATTCTGCTTGCAAAATCTTATATGCAGTTCTACTTATTCCAAAAGGTTCTCCAAATTCAAAATCATGACATCTTTCAATTATCTGATGAGTTCCTTCTTAAGGCACACATCTTTCAATAATTAGATCTTTACATTGTTTATATAAATATGGGAAATCCCAAAAATAGTCTTTTGAGTCATATATAAATTTCTTTAATTGTGGATTTTTTATATTAGGTGGTAAAATATCACTTACAATATAATTCACTATATCTGCATACCACGGTATATCCATTTCATCAATACTATATAGCTGTTCATCAGGGAAATTTTCTAAGACTTCATTTGCAAAAGTAGTTAATATTCTATTTCTATCCTAGATAAATGATCAGCTATTTGATTATCATTTCCCTTTCTATCAATCACAGTAAAATCAAACTCTTGCAATAGAAGTATCCATATAATTAATCTTGCTTTAGCATCCTTCTTTTGCATTAAATATTTAATAGCAGAATGATCTGTATGCAATATACATTTAGTTCCAATTAAATAAGGTCTAAATTTATCAAAGGCATAAACAATAGCTAATAACTCTCTTTCAATAGTAGTATAATTAATTTGAACATCATTTAGAGTCTTACTAGCATAATATATAACTTTAAAAACTTTATTGTGTCTTTGTCCTAATATAGCCCCCATAGCATAATCACTAGCATCGCGTATTATTTCAAATGGTTTTTCATAGTCAGGTGGTACTATTATAGGTGTAGTGACTAATTGTTTCTTTAATAATTCAAATGCTTTTAAGCATTCCTCATCAAAATCAAATTTCTTATCTTTTTTTCTAAAAGTTGGCATAGCGACTTAGTTATTTTTGAAAATTTTTTTATGTAGCACCTGTATAAACCAACATGTCCTAGAAAACTTCTCACCCCTTTAACATTAGTAAGTGGTGAAAAATTTTTCTATAACTTGGATTTTTGTCGGATCTACCTCCATGCCTTTTTCAGAAATTTTATGCCCAAACACAATACCTTGTGTAACCATAGATTGACAGTTTTCCCAATTTAATACTAGGTTAACTTTTACACATACTTCTAGAACTTTTTTTAAATTATTAAGACATAACTCAAAGGAAGTACCAAATATAGAAAAATCATCCATAAACACTTTCATTCCATGTTCTATAAAATTGCTAAAAAATAACATCATGCATATTTGAAATGTTGTAGGTGCATTGCATAGTCCAAAAGACATTCTACGAAAAGAAATATTCCATATGGGCTCTTAAATGTTGTTTTCTCTTGATCCTTTGGAGCAATTGAAATTTGATGATAAATGTTATATCCATCTAAAAAGCAATAATATTTATTCCCAGCCAATCTATCCAACATTTGGTCTAGGAAGGGTAAAGGAAAATGATCTTTTTTGGTGACCATATTTAATTTTCTATAGTTAATACAAATTCACCAACAAGTAACTTATCTTATTGGTATTAATTCATTTTTCTTGTTTTCTTCAACAGTCACTCCTCCTTTCTTCAGAACATAATGAATTGGGCTTATTCAAGCATTATCTGAAATAAGATATATAATTCCATTATCTAACCATTTTAAAAAATCTTTTTTAACAACTTCTTTCATTATTGGGTTTAATCTTCTCTGATGATCAGCTTTAGGTTCATATTGTTCATCTAATAAAATTATGTGCATACAAATTGAAGGACTAATTCCTTTAATATCTGCTAAAGTCCATTCAAAAGCCTTTTTATACTTTTCCAACATTTCTATTAACTTTTATTCTTGAATTTCAGTTAACTCAAAAGATATAACAGGCAATGTAGATGACTCTTCTAAAAATACATACTTTAAATGGGCAGGTAATATCTTTAATTCATGTTCAGTCGATTTAATACTTAAAGGAATAAGATTTTTACTATCGTTTTCCAACAAGTTTAACTTTTCAAATTTGCCCTGAATATAATCCAAATCTTCTCCTTTTATTTCATCTTCATTCTCAAAAATTTCTCCTTGATTTAATTTATCTTCATACTCATTCTTAAACTGTTCATTACTCAGATAATCAACTACTTCCATCCTGAAACATTCATTGTCTTTTTCTATTGCAGAATATTTCATAGCTTTTGTTATGTTGAATTTTACTTCTTGATCATTAACTCTCATTATTAATTCTTTTTTTTACACATCTATTACAGCTTTTCCTGTTGCAAGAAATAATCTCCCTAAAATAATAGGAATCTCTTTATCTTTCTCCATATCCAATACTATAAAGTCTACAGAGAAAATAAATTTATCCACTTTTACTAGTACATCCTCTATAACTCCTTTTGGATAAGTTATTCATCGATCAACTAATTGAAGAGTTATAGTAGTAGACGAAATTTCTCTTAAACCTAAACATTTAAAGATCGACAAGGGCATAAGATTTATACTTGCTCTTAAATTACATAAAGCTTTTCCATAAAACTTTTCACCAATTGCACAAGGTATAGTAAAACTACCAGGATCACTTAATTTTTCAAGAAGCTTTTTCTGAATAATAACACTACACTCTTCACTGTGTGCAACAATCTCATGATCTGTAAACTTTTTTTCCTTATTTAGTATATCCTTCATAAATTTTACATAACTTGGAATATGTTCCAAAGCTTCAACAAAAGGAATACTTATCGTTAATTTCTTAATGATTTCCAAAAATTTTGTAAATTGTTTATTTTTATTTTTCTGTTTCAGTCTTTGAGGAAACAGAGGTAATGGTTTTTCTAAAGGAACCTGTGTTTGTTCATTTTCATGTTGATCATTTTTCATTTATTCCTTCTCTTAATCAACCTAAGTTTCTCTTTGGATCCTTGTTTCAACTTCTTTTCCACTTCATAATTGAATAACTTTAATTTGCTCTTTATTTTGATCATTTGGATTAACTTCCACAGTATTCGGAAAAATTCCAGAAGGTCTCTTACTAAGTGCAGTAGCAATATGTCCTAATTGATTTTGTATTTGATTTCTCATATTCAACATCACTTCTTCCATCGTTAACTTCTTTTCCTTAGCATGTGGGTTAGGATTGGAGTTAAATCCTAGAGGATATAAAGTCAAAAATTAGGATTTCCTTGATTGTTCAGATTTCTCGATGGATTCACCAGATTGTTATAATTATTCCAACTAAAATTAGGGTGTTTTTTCCATCCAAGGTTAAAATAGTTAGAATAAGAATTGTTATTTCAATTATTTATAACGTTTAAAGTTTCGTAAGATGGTTGAGTATCAATAATTTGTCCTAGTGAATTTTCCTCTAATACTGGGGGTATTTGAGAATAGTTCACTCGTATTTGATCTATCTTTTTAGAAATAACAACAATTTGAGATGCCAAAATAGACATTACATCCGAATCATGAATATTGGCTACTCTCTTAAGATTTACCCTTTCAGAGGGCAATTGAATATTATTTGTAGTCATTTCTTCAATTAAAGAATATGCTTCATCAAAAGATTTTGACATTAATGATCCACCCGCAACAACATCTATAATATATCTTAGTGATCCCACTAATCCATTGTAAAAGATTTGAATTATTAACCAATCTGGCAAAGTATGGTGTGGACATTTTCTAAGAAGATCTTTAAATCTTTCCAAGGCTTCATATATCGATTCCCCTTCAAACTGACAAAAAGATCTCAACTCATTTCTAAGCTTAGCGGTTTTCGAGGATGAAAAATATTTAGCCAATATATTTTGTGATAGTTTTCCCCAAGTTCTAATAGATCCAGGTGCTATTGAATTTAACCAAGCCTTTGCTTTTTTTCTTTTAATGAAAAAGGAAAAATTCTAAGCTTAATAGCATGATTAGACACTCCGTCATATTTAAATGTAGCACAAATCTTAAGAAAACTAGTAAGATGTAAGTTAGGATCTTCAGTAGGTGATTCTCCAAACTAATTATTTTGTACCATTCGGATAATAGCAGGTTTAAGCTTAAATGAATTAGCAACAGCATCAGTATTTTGAATAGTCAAGTGAAATTCATTTGCTGTCGAATTCACATAATCTTTTGAAAGGCTTTCTCGATTCTCATTTATTGGATTTTCTATGTTATTTGTCATTTCTTTTAAATTTTTAATTTCTCTTTGTTGTTTTTGAATTTTTCTAATAGTACGTTCTAACTCTGAATCGTAAGGTACTAAGCCTTCAGATCCAATATTTCGTATAAACAAATAAAGTAAACAAAGTAAAATTCTTTTTTGGATTTTTAATTTTTTATATATTTTTATAGTATATGTATTATCTCTAACTTTCTTAATTTATCAAAACTATTTAATTTACCTAAATTTAATTGTTACCTTCCCCACGCAATGGCCCCGAAAACTTGATCCCAATTTTTTTTTATGTAAGGATTTAAGAAGTGGACACCACTACAACACTAAAAACTTGATCCTTATATGAAAAGTAAGTTGTGTAAAATCAATATAATTATAGTTAATTAATAATAAGATTCTACGCAACTATACATATCGTTATCAAATAATAAAAAACTTTCTATTTAAGCCCCAAATATCGATCTCACAAAGAAGGTGTAAATTGGTAATTATAAGTTTTACTAAGAAATTTATAGAAAATCAAACGAAATCACTTTCACTAATTTTGAATGTTGAGATGCTATCAAAATTAAAGTACTTAACTATTAGCAAGATATAAATGCAAAGTTTAAAAAGTAAATACTAATCTACTAACTATATTTATGTAATGAATATTTCTTATGTGACAAAGCATCATTCCCACTACAATGAGGTTCTCGTGAAATGAGATGATATAAATGTTTATAATATGTATTGTGCCAAATAGGAGCAATTATAATTCTCTATCTTGATACAGTGCATAGAAAATCATTGGCTAATTCAATTTTAGTCCCTAAATCCGTGGTTAGGCTAGGAGGATACCGACTCTCACTCCAAAGCTCCCACTTCCCTTCACCTGAAGGCTAACTCTTGCTTTAATTTTTTAAACACTAAGATCAAATTGGGGATTTTAGTCTGTCACACTAAAGATTCTCCAATTCTACAACCAACAAAGAATATTTCCCTATTTATTTGCACTTAATTCCATGAACGAAATTCTCCTCCATGAAATCAAATGTCATCCTCACTCTGTTGTAGAACTCATACTTCATTTCTCGTATCATATGTTTCACATTATATTTTAACAATTCAATTGGTCAGATCAAAATTTAAATTAAGTTTAGAGTTAAAAAATCTTCACAATTTATTTTATATTTTAATATTAGCACATCATATTATCTATTTATTTCACCATATCTCAGAGTAGGGAGAAAAATTGAGTGAACTACTCGTACTTCATTAGTAAGACACAACAAAACAAAAATTTCATATGTAAAAGAAAGTTCATACAACACTAATAAACAAATAAAACTTATTTGAAACTTTTGCTTAAAGCAAATCCCTTGTAGCCTTTCCTTAGAAATGCAGGAAGAAGATATCTCTCACTTTTCTCCTTCTCCAACACTCTTACAGAAAGTTTCACACTAAATCTCACCACACTAACTCTAAACTATAAAAGAAAAATCACTAATGGACTCCAATATGGTGGTGGAATGAAGATGGATTATGAAGAATGGTGAAAATGGAGCATGGTGGAATGTCTTGGAGCGAAAAGGAGTTACTTTTCTGATGAATCTCAGCCTCATATAAAGCCCAAAGTTGGTTCTCCAAGAGGTGCCTCCAAAAACTCTTAAAAAATCGTCCAAATACATCAAACCTTCTAGAAATGGGGGCTGAACCGCCTTTGGCGTTGTCGGCGCTGAATTAAAATTTCAATTGTTCTATTGTTCTGCGCCATCGGCGTTGAGTACTTCTTCAAAAACGTAATTTTGACTTCAAATTTCATATTTTTTGCTTTATGTCCTAAAAATCAAGAACCTGCAAGAAAACGTCAGAATACCTTCCATTAAGGTGCAATATCACCAAAAATAAGTATAAAATATGGGTATAAAAATGTATATATTTTCGGTGTATCACTTAGTCATAAGCTTGGATGTTAAAAATTTGGAGTATATAATTTTTGGATAAATATTTTGTACACTTTTAGAAAGCAACTCTAACTCAATTTCTTTCAAGGTGCATTTTCTTTATCATTATTAATTATGGTGTTTGTTAATGGAAGTCGATTAAGCAACTTCTAAAGAATCAAGGAATTCTCCTGAGCATCTGATAATTCCAAGCGAAGAGTAGCCGCCGCCACCTTTATCCTTTCCATTTTCTTCACATGAGCCAATTGCTTGTGCACCTCATGTTCTCGTTGGATCCCTACCAACTATGCTAAGGAATTCTCAATCTTATCTAAGCGCAAGCTTGCGATCTGGGAAATGCTTGGTGCCATTAGCTGGTTCCTCATGGATTTTGGCTAAAATATTTGGGTGGCCAACCCCACCATCCTCGCTCAAGAGTCTATCGCCCTCGAATGGTGCCTGGGCAGCCACCCCTATTTGACCGAGGTGAGCCATCAATAGGGATTATAGGAGCCAGTTCGTCTGAACCAAGAGATAACATAAGGAAAAAAAGGATATTGAAAAAATTTGAAATCTAACAAGTAAGATTGAGGCTCCTCATACGAAGGATTAAATCCAACCAGACATTGTAATCGACACAACAGCCTTACCATGCGGCGACAAAACACCAACAACTTCTTATGTGGTCCATCTATCAACATGTCGTGCTTTAGTAGATGGTTGAGCTTATGGATCGATGGTCGGGTTGGTCACCAAAACGTTCCTCTGTTTAGTGCTAAGGAATGCATCTACGACCCCCTAATATGGTAGCGTTTCTTATCTTAACTACAGATTCCCTTTTTTTTCACTCTTTGGCTAGTATCGCTCCTTCGGCCTCTTGAATACAATATAAAGCAGTTTTTATTGAGGATATCATCTGTTGGAATTGACATGTTCTCTATCACAACAATTGAGAGCCGATTGATTCAAGAGAGAGGAGTCGGGAAGCAAATAAGGAATGGAGTGAGTCCCATCATGTCTAGTTTATAGGAATCAAAAGTATCAAAAATTAAATAATTGTTATGTCATTGATTAATAATAAATGTGATGTACTTTTACATTAAATTTATTTATTTTTATCGCAGTGTTGTCTTCATGAAGTAGAGGGTTAAGGAGCTAAGCTATGCACATAAAAAATATGTCAATACTGATTTTAAGAAAATCTAACAGTCTAGAAGAAATGAGTACGACAATCAAGGGCCTAGCGGCGGAAGACCATGAGGCCCAATTGTCTAACCGAGTGAAGCAATCCAAGCCAAAGCTCGTAAGACCACAACTGATCGAAGCACACGACAGACCAAAGATGACCATGGGATACAAGAACATGCAATTTAAACAGAAACAAGGCAAAAAGAACATCCAAGCCAACTATGATAAGAGAGTCGATACAAGGAAGATTTTGTTTCCTAGCATCTCAAACCATCCCAGAGATATCCAGTTTGGCCCATATCGGCCAAACTCAACTAACCGACATCTATTAGGATAGATTTCAACCGACAAAGTTAGTCTTACCAACCCAAAGACAATTGAGCATAACCAACCAACCCAAAGAGCAGTCTAACAATAAGCTCTTACATATAAAATACCAAAACTATAATAGTACATACCTCATTAAAGTATGGGCAAAAATGAAATATCATCACATTCTACTTTCTTCACTATAAACAATGAGATCATTTTTTTAATAAGGCATGATTGACACTACATAGTACTATATTTAATACAGTTTAATGTAAGCTTTTTTTTTTTACAATTAATAGTGGCAGTTATATTTAAATTTATTGTTGTAATTATTTATATAACATTTTAGCTTCAAAATCATATCAAATTTATAAATTAAAAAAAAATTATTTTAACTTGCATAAATTAATGTCAGTTGTATTTTATTATCTGATTCAGTCGAAGAGAATGCTACAAAAAAAAATCAATTTTAATTTTTACATATCCAACATCAAAATTCCTACAAATTAACATATCCAACATCAAAAATATGCTACAAAAATGATTCAGAGAAGATATACATACATACTACTCAATTACTACAAATTAACATATCCAACATCAAAATTTCAATTTCTACATATGTCACCAAATCTATATATGATAAGGTTCATTTCACTTTAAAATGGTAATTTTTTTTAATGTGACATGAAATATTAGGATGGTATCAATGTACAAAAAAAAATCTAATGTTAGATAAAGTAAATACAAAAGAATTGGTGGTATGTATGTAAATGCCCGTTTTTCAAATGTCTTTAATTTAATCATTTAATTACTGTTTTATCATATTACTTTATGTTCAATGAAAGTGCGATTAATGTCAAGTGACATTATTTCTTACATCAACTTGTGGAAAAATTATTCCATACGGACACCTTATGCAGAAATGCATACGCTGTCCGACTCCACTGTTCATCAAGACAAACATGTATTTCGGCGGGGCCCTATTTTTAATTTTGTTTTAAATGATGGACGATGAAGATCAGACAACGTCTACATTTCTGCATGCAGTGTCTGTATGGAATAATTTTTTCAACTCATGAGACTAAGTCCGACATATTCTAGCAATAATCACACATTTTTAGGACAATAAAATAACTAACGGGCTTTTATTTTTTTTTTTCATGTCGGCCATGCTTTATGTTATTTAATCATGCGTTTGAGATAATAGATTTATTTTTTAAGTATTTGGTAGAGTAAAGCTTGTCATCTATTGCAAAAAAAAAAAAAAATGTCAATAGGTTGCTTAAAGTAAATCCTCTTAATCAATTCTTTGATCTCTATTATATATACATCTATAAAGGGGCATTGGGATGATGCCCTCACTAGCCATGCCTAATATAGTTAATATATTTTGTAAGGCAAACTTTTTAAGTGTAATTTTAATAATTGTGATACTATTCCTAGTCCTGCAAAAACTCGCACAGTGCATGGTTTATTGCTCACTTTTATCTGAAAAAATTATTGCGTACGACACTTGAGCGTAAGTGTCTGATATGAGAGAAATTATTGTATACAAACACTGCATGCATGCGGTGTCTGATTCTGATCGTAGATCATGGTGATCTACGATCAGGATATAATTCAGTTGTTTTTTTTTTAATTTTAGGTGGGGCCCACCAAAATACATTCTGACCGTAGATCGTCTGATCTACGGTCAGGATCGGACAATGCATGCAGAGATGCATGCGGTGTCCGTCCATATGTAATATTTTTTTCTGATCTGGGCCATCTAAAAAATTTGAGTGGGTCCTACTCTAATAACAAAAAATAAAAAAATATATTTTAGTGGCTCAGATTGGACACCTGATAGAAATTTGCATCAGGTGTCCGCACGCAATAATCGCTCTATCTGTAGGAGCTTGATCGCCATTATAATATCTTTACTTGTACGCGATACATGGCATGTTCAGTTGCATATTATACCTAATTTTTTAAATAACAAGTATTTTGTTATCAAATTTTCATTTTTTTTATTAGGCCGAATATTTTCTCGATGTAGATAGAATATTTTAAATTGTAATAATAATGACATAATCATTCAAGACTCTCCATTATAATTTTTACATGAACTTATATTTTAGTTTTATTACTAAAAATTCTATAAGGAAAGATTTAAAACCGTCATTGGTTAGTCATTAAAAATTTTGAGCATGTAGTTTTAAGATAAATAATTTGTACGCTTAAAATAAAAGGATTTCTAACTCAATTGCTTCCAAGGCACATTGTCTTTATTATTATTAATTGTGAGGGTTTGTTAATGGATGGCGACTGAGCAGCTTCCAAAGTATCAAGGATCTCTCCTGGACATCCGATAGTTTCTAGTGAAAACTAGACACGACCTCCTTTAAACTCTACGCTTTCTCCACACGAGCCAATAGCTTGCGCACATCATTGCCTCGTTGGATCCCTACCAACTGAACTAAGGAATTATCGATCTTATCTATGCGGCAGGCTAGTGATCTGGGAAATGTCTGGTGCCCATTAGCTGCTTCCCCATCATTCTCGACATAATTATTTGGTTGTGGCGATCTCCCTTGATTGGTGCCTGAGCCACCACTATCGCCACAACCAACTTCATGCCCACATCTGCTAGAGGTGAGTTGTCAATAAGAATTATAGGAGCCAGGTTGTATGAACCAAGATATAACATCAGGAAAAAAGAACCGTCAAGAAAAAAAAACTTTAAAAAAATTAAAATGTAACAAGTCAGACTAAGGCTTCTCATACCAAGGAGTCAATCCAACTCAAACGTTGCATTCGACACAGTGCCCGCACTATGCAGCGACAGAGCACCAACCACTTCTTTTGTGTTTCAATCTATCAGTGGGTCCTGTGCTGCAGTGGAAGGTTGATATGATGGATCAATGATCGGGTTGTTCACTTAATCCTATCTCTGCTTAGCGCTAAGGAATGAATCATACAACCCCCCTAATCCACTAGTGCAATCGTTTTTCTCTTCTTAAATGTCGTTTTATTTTTATTTTTATTTTATTTTTTTTGCCTCTCTAGGTAGTATTGCTCCTTCGGCCTCAGAAACGCAATACGAAGCAGATCTATACTAAGATATCACCTGAGGGGTTTGACATGTTCTCTCTCACAACACTCGAGAGCTGAATCATTCAAGAGAGAGGGCTCGCGGAGCAATTAAGGAATGTGAAGAGTCTCGTGAATCAAAAGGTGTAAAAATTAAACAATTATTAAATCATTGATTAATAATTAATTTGATCAAGTTTTACTTTAAATTAGTTTATTCTAGTCAGAGCATCACCTACAAGAAGTTAGAGAATCGGGGAAGCAAAATATTAACATAAACAATATGTTAATACTCATTCAAAGAATAATAAACGGTCTAGAAGAAAAAAGTGCAACAAAAAAAAGCCCAGCGATAGAAGACTGTGAAGCCCAAAATTATCAGATCGAGTGAAGCAATCAAAGGTAAAGCTAGTAAGCCCATAGCTGGTTGAACCACAAGACAAACCAAAGATGGTCGAAGGATAGAAGAACGAGTTATTTAGACAAAAACAAGGCAAAAACGACATCCAAACCAACTATCACAGGAGTAGATCCAAGGAAGATTTGATTCCCTTGAATCTCAAATATCCCAGAGATATCCATAGGTCCCTTATTAGGGATCCAATATTAACGATTGGGCCATATCAAATTATCAGCCTCTATCGATTGAACTCAAGCTGATCTCTTATTTTAGTGTAGATCTCAACCAAACAATCTAATATTGCTGACCCGAAGACAATTGAGCATAGCCAACCAACCCAGAGGCTAGTAGGACAATAAGTTGATATATGTAAAATACCGTAAATATGCTTGTACTGACTTCATTAAAGTTGGGTAGAAAATGCAACATCATCACATTGTACTTTATTCACTATAAATAAGAAGATGATTTTATGAATAAGACACTGTTAACATTACGTATTGCCACATTAGTATTATCCCACTCTCTCTCTCCCTCTACTTACGTCTGTTCCTTAGGTGCGATTCATGGACAAATAAGGAATCCATAAAAAAGTGATATGTAAGTAAATATAAAACTTTAAGTGTGAGATATGTAAATACGTAATATTTGTGTGCTCCATATGTAAATTTTTCTATTTTTTATAGTTACGAAATGACCAATAATATCAGAAATTTAAATGTTGATACGTGCTAGAAAATTGATCATCATCTTAACGCTACACGAGATTTCATCACACACTCAGATAAAAAAAAACCAGTAAGGACATCAAAAGTTTGTTCGTAGAAAACAAATAAAGGAAAAAAACCACAAGGCAAAACCTAATTGTAAAAATCTACTATAGGTTGATTACGAGACCCGTTATCCCACAGGCGGGAAAGGGTTACAAAGTCTTTCGAATTACAAGGTCGACAAGTGATAAACTTGTAAAAAGTAGGTGGTAGTCGATGGCTATTGGTCAAGGCCGACACGTAGTGTGTGATAACAGTCGTTGGTGGTCGATGATGGTCGATGAAGAAATGATGGTTAACGTTGGTCAACACCGGTTGGCGACAATTGACGGTGGCAGGAGTAGTGCTGAACTTTAGCACTTTTTCAAAACTTCAAAATATTTCTCAAGCCTCAAGCTCTCAACAACCTCATGAGATAAGTATGACTCTATTTATAGTATTATAGATGCAATTAATGCAAGAATACCAATCACTTTGATCGGACGACACAAAGAGCTTCATTCAATCAAGCTGCGTTTGATTGACATTTGAGTG
>NEWO01000313.1:581260-609836 GCA_003013225.1 Phalaenopsis aphrodite
TTCAAAACTAAATTTTTCAACGTCCTTCAGAAGCGGGCAACGGGATTTTAATTCCGATGACCGACAGCTTCTTACGGGCAAACCCCACACCAAAAATAGTGCCGACAGAGATACAGAGACAAATATGTAAAATTATATGTTTGTCTCTACCTTAACAGTGGTGTTACATAAAATTATTATGTTTTGTCATGCATTTTCATATTCATAACTAATTTTGGCACCTTTTCGTGTGTTAGGAACTTTTGCTCGGCAAGCCCTTGGGTCAGTCGACCGAGCTAGTGTCGGTGGGCTATTTTGTCTAGACCTCGGTTGATCTTCGCTCCGGCAGTCCTTCGGTTGATCGTCCTCCTTTTGGTTGGTTGGTGGTCCTTAGCCGGTCGGATTCATTCTACTGTGTAACTTTTTTAACTGTGATCTAGACCTTTAGATTGTCTCAAGATTCATGCATACCATTTTTTCGTTTACATATTAAGTTTCCTAATTTTATTGCTCCTTGATAGCGGGAGATACGATAAGGATAGCAAAATTTTTAATGCAATAAATCTAATATTAATAGCCATAATCTAATGCAACGTTTACACTTCCTAAATTTTCATTCCCATAACTTATATATAGGATAAAGTGGACATTTATCAATTTCTTGAGTCTATTTTTCCTTGCATTCGATCGGCTTTTGTGTTGTCTATATGGAGAGAGGATCTAATTTGATGCTTAAACTTGTCAACTAGGAGAAGATGTTGGTTGCTCTTGGAGTAATGAAACAACGTTGGCCGAAAGGCAAGCTAAGGAAAAAAAAAACATGCTAAGAAGTTGAAGTCGTCCGATCGAGTAGAGCAGGAGTCATCAGACTCAATCGAGGAGACAATAGAAAGGCCAAGCTAGCGCTGGGAAGGAACTAGGTGGTTCGACAGCTGCCCAGTCGACTAAGGTCGCAGTTGAGTTTCTAGGTTAGCCAAAGGCTATAAGTGCTTCTAAATTGACCATTATGCCATGAATTTGTGGGGGTGATCAGTCGATCGGAGAGAAAAGAGAGGTTGATGATCTCTTATTCATGTTTATAGGTGGAGCTACTTGGTCCGTGGTGGAGCAAATCCTGAGTATGTATTCTCATTTTTGCTTAAGGTCTTAGATTTTTTTTATTCTTTCTTATCCTTTTTTTTTCCTTCAAGTAGATGAGGACATCGGGATTGAGGGTTCTCTTCTTGTTGGTGATAGTCGAAATCCAACTATGGTTGCGGCTCTTGTGCTTCAAACGACAGCCTACAACTAGGAGAAGTGGTCAATTGCCCGACCAACAATATAGAGATCCGAGAGAAAGAGACTGAAAGATGCTAAATGTCCTGGAGAATTTTGACTTGTTGCCTGGATGAAATGGAAGGGGCATGGGTTGAACGAGAGGAGGATCTCTGTGCGGTGTTGATCCAATTGGAGGAGATGTGAGGGGAAGCAACTGATATTCATTAAGAAGTATTTGCACTTTGAAAGGATGCCTTCGTGCAAAGGGCGCATTTTAAGGTTGACCGAGCGAATCAATTCAAGCTCAGTGGTCAAATGTTGTATAGGAGATTACATAAGAAGGGTCTTGTCCTAGCCAAGGCGGCCGAGGACAAGCACGTAAAGTATCTCCCGTCAGACTAGGGTCTGAGTGTAATAATTTAATTATCAAAATAAAGATATTTATTTTAATTTTGTCTTATTCTTTGTTGATGTGATCTTTTCTTTCAAAATTCTCATGTAATGTTTCATCTTTTGAAGGATCCCTATAAATTGGGGTTGAGGAGATTATTTGAACTCTTATTGCTTTTTCCTATAAACTTTGTCTCTCATATTTTCCTCTTTTTTCTTACTTCTTATCATTTCATTCTTTTGTTCATTTCTTTGATGGCTCCAAAGAACTCCACAAACAGATTTTATACCCCTCAGCTGTAGCTTTAATGGAGGCCTTTGTTTTCAATTCAATCTCATTCAGATGAGAGGGCCATTGAACGATTTGAGGACAATCTGACTATTTACAAAGACAAGATGAGATACAAATTGTGTTTGCCCTTGTGTCAGGAACTAAGGGTATTTTTAAAATGAGTGTTATCTCGGTGCATATCAAGCCAAACTCCATAGAGATGATAATTACTTGTGTAGTTTCTTTCCATGTGGAGGCCACATATTTTCTTTCCATGTGGAGGCACATGGATACATAGAGTTTGGAGAGCAAGTCAATTTCAATTCTAGGGCATGGAGATTAAATTGAAGGATTGGAAGAACAAGTTCTTCATCACCTCATCTTTTGAGAGCTGGGATGTCAGAACTGTGTCAATCGGGGAGGCCTTCATGGGAAAGAAAGAGACATATTACTCTCGAGTCAAGGGACTTGAGGTCGACCGACAGCTCCTCTCAGTTCTTGGTACACATATCTGATGACCATGAATATGGTATTGTTCCTTGGAGTTTTTGGTCGAATGACGACAGATTTATGGGTCGTTGCTGACACAGAAGAGGCTAAGCGAGAGTGTTTAGTCACTGCTCAGACTACCCAAAATAAGGACAAAGTTGTGACACAGGCAAAGCTCGTTCCAATCGAGGGAGTCATGGAGAGTGAAGGAAGTCAGTCGAGGCTTGCAACAACATAATAAGCTCTGTAGGCTAGGAATTTCTTCTCTTTATCTATGTGGCCACAGTGGTGATCTAGCAAATTTCCACTGATGAACTAACCATCATTGAAAGGAGTCTCTTTTGTGTATTCTAATATTTATTTGTTGGTCATAGCTCTTTTAGGTTCAGATTGGCAAAAACTCAACGATCCATCCAGTCATTCAGAAGAGAGAGGTCGAGGAAGAATCCTATGAGGAAACAGCGAGAGAACGGTCAGCATTACCTCACTATGATCTCACTTTCATTGGACATTCTACATGCATTAAAGCTAGTCAACATACTTTGACTGCCTATACCACGTAAGAGACAGACCCTGAGGCGGTGTCTCTGGAGATGGTGCATCATAGAAAAGGGAAGGAGCTAGTTTCTGAGTTGACTCAAACTTTTCCCTCCTATCAAAAAAAAAATGAAGGGTTCCCCAATTAACTGGGTTCCCTCTGAGAGCAAGGTGCAAGGATTTAGAATTATTCTGACGTTCGGTATACTGTCATTGACCGGGAGGTGGACTCATACAATGGTTCATCGTCGGTCGAAGTCTATCCATCCACTTTAATTGAAGTGATATGGTTTCAATCTTTTATGAAGTCCCTCTAGGTGCTTGACATCCTAAGCTCTACAAGAAAACTGATGGCTACCATCTCAAGGTGTAGGAGGCTTCCCACTTCTAACAATGACACTCTACCCAGTGGAAATAAAGTAGACCACTACTTCAGAAAGAGCCAAGATTTCAGCCATGCTAGTTAAGGAGGCTTAAAAATGGGTAGTGATTGTTGAGAGGAAGTTGGAAGCGGCAAAGGAGAAGATTACTACTCCGTCAGATCATCTGTTGATTGCTTAGGAAAAGAAACATGAGTTGAAGTTAAAGATGGTGACGATGAGGTCTTATGAGGAGTTCTTTGAGACAGTTCTCTCTTATCGGTGGCAGGAAAAGATTATGGGTGAGCAGTTTGAACAATATCACAGTGATCGTCTAGTTCGTTCGATTGAGCCTTATTGATTCAAAGTTTACAGACTTGGATGAATTTGCTGCATTGTATACTAGTTACGAGGGGTCCTCAGAGGAATGACTCGGATGTCGAAGGCGATGGAGGGTCCTCTAGTTGGCTTTCAAAAACTCAAAGATTTTTCTAGAAAAAAATTTGTAAAGGCTTTTTTTTTGTAAATGAAATTATTTGTATAGCAAAAACTTGTACATTTTTACATTTAGAAATGAATGAAGCTTCTCGGTTGTTTTTTGCATACATTTGCTTCTATTTATTATCATACCTTTTATGTGAGATTCTCTTATGATAATTTCTTGGTGACAAATGTTGATGTTGACTGATGACTCTGATCTTCAGAAAGATCATTGGCCATTTTCTTTTATATGTCACGACCCAGCACAAGTCTTGTACTACCAGTCTCATTCGCTCAATTGGATTGCCACTTTGTTATGTTGGGGTAATTTGCACCATACCATTCACGGAGCTTGTTGCTACTAGGCAAGGAACTACCTCTAGGGCTTTATCCACATAGAGCTTCGAGAAGGGCTTTTTGATGCTTGGCGTTGAGGGTCTGACTTTGTGTTAGGACGCCAACCAGACGTCTTAGCATGATTGTCAACCACCTTTATTATTTTTCATCGATCACGTGTATATGGTATTGCTGTCAATTTTTGTGATATTGGGGCCCAACTTACGTCTTACACTTTTGAAGGTCTTAGTTGTTTGGTTAGATTGTCACCTCGGTTGTCACACGCTCCTCGCCAGAATTTAGGTGCATCTTGTCAGTGCCTTCTCATGCATAACCTTAGAGACTCGTTGTTAAGATGACTTGCAACATATCCTTTGCAGACCTTGTCACTACTGGGCAGGGAACCGCCTGTATAGTTTTGTTTTATTCAAGATTGCAGTTAAAGATTTACATGCGAGACTTGTGGTTTACTCTACCAACTGGACCTATTTGAAGGCGATTCAACATTGCTTCTTGGATTTGAGTTTCCGAGTGGACTTGGAAAAAACATTAAAAAGATTTATATATCATAGCACAAAAATAAGTTTTGAGATGATACTTCTTTCGTTCGTTGAGCTAGGTGTCAAACACTTAGAATCAATCGAAGCGTTGGCAGGTATTGTTAGCTGGCTTACTCTGACAGAGTCTCTCGACTGTTGGTAGGGTCGTCCATTTTGTGATTTTCACCTCCTAGTGAAAACCTCCAAGAAGACGATGGAAACAGATTTTTTTGCTCCATATTTGTTGTACATGACTCCTTAGCATGCTCCTTATTAGAAAAGTCTTTGAGATGTATTTCTCCTCATTAGCATTGCTTCCCGTCTTGTTGGTAGCATAATTCACGCTCACGACACATTTTAGGAAATTAAATCCAAACTTGTCTTTTGATGCATGCTCAAGGATCGGAGCGGTAGAAACCATGAGAGAGAGGCAGAGAGAGATACATAGAGGAAAAATAAATAAAAGAACACACACAAACTTGTCCCGTAGGGGCAAACTGGGATATTCTCGGTTATGTGACCCATTTTATATATTCAAAGTGGGGGGCTATAAGAGAGAAGGGGATCCTACAGTGTATGGGTTTAGAGAGAAAAAAAACGCCTAATATAGGTTATGGTCCCTTTATTTATAAGAGAGAGAGCCAAAGGTGTAAAATAACATGCATGTCGTTACTTTAATAGAGACATTGCATAATATTAGTGTCTTTTATGGCTCATTTTCGTATTCATAACTGATTGTGACACATTTTCATGTGCTTAGACCTTCTGCTCTGCAAATCCTTGGGTCAGTCGACTGAGCTGGAATCAACTGACTATTTTGTGTGGATATCAGTCTGCCTTCGCTCTAGAAAGTGAGTTAACTTTAAATATGATAATTGATCGGCTTTAGGGCATCCGATCGGCTAGCCCGATAGTTTTTCCTTGGAGAATTTTGAGGAAGTCGTTGAGAGACCCTCACGTTGATGCTTGTGAACCCGTTGGGGGTTTACTTTTATTTGGTCGTTGGCTTGGATGTCTGTCTCTTATTGCCTTGGGTAGCTCAGTGGACGTAGAACTGGTCTTCCATCGATTGACAATCATTCAGTCGAGTTATCAGCAGTCACATGGCCATCAACCGATCAGATTTATTATGCCTTGCAACTTTTTCATCTATGATATGAGCCGTTAAATTATCTCGAGATTCGTGCATACCACTTGTATATACAAGTGATTTTTCTATTTTGCTCAGAGGCAGTGCTAAGTCACTCTCATATAAAAATTATTATTAACACTCATAAAATAATATTATATATATATTCAATAGTAAAGAATGATGATTAGGAAAATCATCAAAAAAATCTTTAAATCATGCAATTTTATTATTATTTTTCACATTTATTAGCCAAAATCAATGATGACACTTTTAAGAAGTTGACAAGTGATAACAAAAGATAAAATTACAGCACATAGATTTGTATATATATATATATATATATATATATATATATATATATATATATANTATATATATATATATATATATATATATATATATATATATATATATATATATATATATATATATATATATATATATATATATCACACACACACACATATAGATTGATATATATTTGTGTGTGTGTCTATATATAACACAATTTTATGAATTTACATATCTAAACATCTGAAATATGATATTTATGCATGCAACACATTTGTATCATAAACTTATGCATGAAATGTAGATTCTACATTTAAAAATAATTTTAATTATATTTTTTATGCCATAATATAGACTTGGGGTGGAATGCAAATATGAAAACCGGAGTGAATGGGAGAGTACATAATTGTACTCTCCCAAAATACAAATGGGTAAATCATGCCAACGGAAGAAGGGTAATTTGACCCATAAGATATATGAATGCATTACCAATGTATGAAGACAATATTCCCTGATTTAAATGGAGAGAGAAACTTTCCCCAGTTGAGTCACCAGAAGCTGTCAGCACTAATTTTTATTAAGGAGTTGCTTGTTAGAAGCATTCGACAACCAAAATTGAAATCTAGTCGCCCGCTTCAAAATGATGTTTAATTTACATATATAATATTAGCTAAAGATTCTAAATCGTGCCATTTTTTATCGCTTGCTTTCTAATTAATTTATGACCACGTGTGGCATTAGCGTTGAGAGCCCAAAATACATTGCGTGAAGCTCCGGCAATTTGATCCCGAAAAGATTCATACACGTAATATTGTCTGCATTATATCCAATTATGCCAAATTTCCTAACAAAAATTAATTGAAAGAATACAATGTCTAAATGTAATGGTAGGTATCCGAACCTAACAATATTTATTGATTAAAAAATCAATTAAAAGGGATCAATGAAACATGACAAGGAATTTTAATGAATATGATCCCATCTGTCCTTTTTTTCCATACATAATATGAGCATAATAATGTGGTTATATAACCATTCACGCTAGCCGGTGTTAGATTGCTCTTCTTTCATTGACTTAATTGAGGTTGAAATAATAATAATAATAATAATAATTTAAAATTTTTTGAAGTTACCGGCTCACGCCGGCTTATTTCGACCACTCTATTTTATTTTAATTTATTGAAGCATTTACCTGTAGAGGGTGTAAACGAACCGAACACAAACGAACAGAGCTTATGTTCGTGTTCGGTTCGTTTGAAATTTAGTCCGTTTGAAATAAGTTTGTGTTTGAAATTGTTCGTGAAGTCAGTGTTCGTGTTCGTTTCTTAAGGAACGAGCCGAACACGAGTTTTTCGCGAACGACGAGTTAGTTTGACATCCCTAATATCAATATGTGTAAATAATATATTGTATTAATTATATAACTTTTATTATATAAATATATAATATATATATTAGTATATTACTAATATAGTATATTAATATATTATTATTATTAATTTATTGTATATTATAATTTATAAAATTTAATTTTTTTTTAAATATCATAAATTATTTATATATAATTATTTTAAATTATTTTATATTTCGAACAATAACAACTCGAACACGAACGAACACGTCACTATTCGTGTTTGGATCGTTTAACTAACCGAACGAAAAAATTTTGTTTGCGTTCTTCTTTTCTACTTATCGAACGAATCGAACACGAACTCATTGACGAATTGAACACGAACTGTTCGTGAGCAACGAGCTTTTTTAACAGCCCTATTTACCTGCACAACCCATATTTCTTGTACATGTACATATATAACACAAGCTTTCATATTTTTTTTAGCAAATCCTGCAGGAAATTTTATTCTACGCAAGAAGATAATTAGAAAGAAGATGACCAACAATTCTACTGAAAAAATCCAAAACAGAAATGAAATACAAACTCACTCAACAAAATAAAATCTTAGAATCTTTAATCATTTACAACTCACGCAAAAAACAAAAAAAACAATTGAAAACAATGATTGACAGGTATTAAAAGAATCTCTAAACAAGCTCCACGAATCAGTCAAGACAACTCTACAAGAAAAAAATAAGAAACTGTAATCATCTGAGAAGCAAAGCCCCTTCTAGCAGTCTTATTGTCTTCACGATGAGTATAAGACCAACAAACCTGGACAAAATCTTGAATGGCAAAAATCTTCTTCATACGAATGATCAAATTCCAAACACCTCCCATCTGACGAGTGCAAAAATTTCACAGAAGCAAAGAGTCTATTTCAACAATAATCCAATGCCAACTGCATTTAACAGCAAAAACCAAAGCATTAATCACAGCATCAGCTTCGGCAACAATCAGAGAAAATGAAAAAGTAGATGCAAACAACCAAACTACACAATTACCCATCCAATTTCTACACACACCACCAATGCTAGCCATTCTACTAATCCAGCTCCGGTCAACCTTAAATTTCAGCAAACTTAAACCAAGTTTTTCCCAAAACACAAGTTTAAAAATTGATTTAAGTTTTACGAGAACCGGGATCCTAAACTTGTTAAACAACCTGAAAAGGTTCATATTAACATGGTTTTTAAATTTACCAAACAAAAGCATTTTAAACAAAAAAATACGAATGTAATTGAAATAGCCAGAAACAGTAATTGACTTGTCATTATGCTTACTTTCATTCCTCATAAACCAGAAGAACCAGAAAACCACTATATGAATGGAAGCAAAGAACAGACCTCCATAACTCTTCTAACAAGCATTACACCTGCAATAGAATTCATAAGATCGCCATTCATCTCTTTATCAAATAGCATGAACACCTTACTCCGAACTTCCATAGCAAAAGTAAAATTGATAAAAATATATTCCACCTCTTCAACATGCTGCTTACACAAAAAAAACACTAAGAAGGTAATCTTAAACGTTTCATTTTCAAAATGTCATTAGTAGAAAGAATGTGATGAAGTAACCTCCAAAAGAAAAAATATTTAGAAGGTTTAAGAAAAGAATTCCAAGCCCAATTTAAGTCAATCCCATTGGTATGAGGCAAAGAATTTGCAAAGATCTTAGAGATAGAGTTGCCACTTTGACCGTTAATTCTGACTTTATCCACTCCAATAGTAATAAGAATTTTAGCAATCAAATAAGCATCCTCCTTGCTAACCAAATCCAAAAGATTATTCATATCCCAACCATCATTATTCCAACACTCATTAACAGTTACCATCACATCAAACGAACCCCCATAAGAATCAACCAAAGGACCATCCCCCAACCAATTATCAAGTTCTACAACAACCATCACCAACATCTCAGCATAAAAACTCCTCAGTGGCTTTATTCATCTTTAACATTTCCTTCCAGACAAAAGAATCAGAAGAATTACAAGTAATAGAAAGAGAATGAGAATTTCCACAATATTTATGCCTCATCAAAAGAGACCAAAGAGAATTACCACTCCTGAATTGCACAGATAACTTCACGAAGCAGATTTTCATTGAATCATTCATGCCTCGAAAACCAAGACCACAAAAATGAGTTGGTTTACATAGTTTCTTCCAGCCCATCCAGTGAACTCTAAGTTCTTTACCAGCCCAAAGAAAGTTATTTAAAATATTCTCCAATCTTTTAACTACATTAGCAATAATCTTCATGGAAATAAAAGTGTACAAAGGTATAGAATTAAGAACACTTTTTAGTAAAGTAATTTTTACACCAAAAGATAATACTAAATTATCCCAAAACATAATTCCCTTATTAATCTTTTCAATAAGACCATAAAAAAGATACCCTCTTTTCTTCCCTCTATCCAAATTGAAACCCAAATAATTGATGGGCAAAACACCTTTAGAACAACCAGTGTAATCATTGATCCAATTTCTTTTCTTTGAAGAAATCCACTTTGAATAGTAAAAACTGCATTTACTAGAATTGAAACTCAAACTAGAAACAACTTGAAAGTGATTAAGTCCCTTCCATAATATTTTCATAGAACATTTATTGGCATTAGAGAAAATAACCAAATCATTTGTCTAAGTGTTGACCTCACTTTTGGTTGAGGTTTAGTTTTCCCTCTTTAGTAGCCTAGGGTACAACCATAGGATTTTCCTGTCGACTATTCCTAGAACACTAGAAAAGAAACCCTCACCTTTAGAAATTTCAAACTCTTCATTGCTCAACTTAAAGTTCCACATATTGGTCCTAACCTCTAGCACTTAGTAGGTAGGGTCAATATGAGGGAACTTAAGACGAGCCTCCATAAGCTTGTTTGAACTTAGGGCTGACTCTAGGTGTTATTCTGGAGCTAGGGCACTCACTTGCACTCACTATCACCTATATCCACTCACAACCCTAAACCCGAAATCGTTGGCTTTGATCCCTTGATCTTTTGGGAGACTCATGTAGACGACCCCCTAGACCCATTGGCCCTAGGCTAGGGTTTAGCTAAGACCAGTATATAGAAGATGCAAATGGGGATCTCAATGGTCCATAGCTCATATAGGGTGGTTGGCACCCCAATTCTACCAAAATTTCCAACTCGACATTTTTGCCTAAATCCACCCAAATTACCTAAATGCCCTTGAACTCCTAAATTTGACCAAAATTCTCAAATTCATCCAAAATACCTAAATTTGTTCAAAAATCATTTCAAACCATTTGAAACTACCAAAGTTGCCCAAAACCACCCAAAATTGCCAAAATTACCAAAATACCCGCAAATTTGCAAAAATTACAATAATACTCTTGGCACCCTAAAATTCCCCAAGACATCTAAAATCACTTCAAATATCTCCAAAACCAGTTGGGACCCTTCAATTGAACCCAATTTGACCATGTTGACGTAAACCCCCAACTTGCCTTTAAAGCCCAATTTTCCCCAAATACATCCCAAATGTCCATCAATTTGGCCAAATTTTCCTCAGTTTTAATTCTAAACTCAAATTCACTTTTCATATGACCAATCTAAACCAAATCCAAGCCTAATTGGCCCATGCTTTGAGCTCAATTTTGATCTAAGTCAAACCCCTAATTTTAGCCCTATGACTTAATCTCACTTAATTGGACCCCTTAGCCCACTCAAATTGTCCCAATTTGAATCCTAAATTCTTCATAATAATCCTACACACCAAATAGAATCTTCAATGGGCCTTGGTTAAGCCTCAATTGCACTCAATTTTAACCCAAGTCTAAAAATCCCCAAATTTGCCCCAAATTGATTGTCTCCAAATGCTACCCAATTGAATGCTCTAACCGCAAAATTGAAACTCAATTTATGTTGAAAACTCTTCATGACATTCCTATAAACCATTTTCAACCACTAATTTACAGTTATTCTAACCTTAGCCCAAACTAGACCCAAGTCTAGTCCAACATGCCCAAATTGACCAAAATCTCAAAATCCTTCAAATTGAGCTTCCAATTGAACTCAAAATTACTTCAATCCTTCAACATAAAAAATTCATGACAATCATTTACACAATGTAGATCAATAAATTGAGCTCAAATTTATGGCTAGCCTAACCCAACCTCAACTTTTAGCCATTTTGACCGAAATTAAACACAAGCACTAAAATTGATTTAGCCATCCTAAAGTCACCAAATTAAGATTTCCAAAGCCACTAAGCAGGCCTTATTGACCAGGCTAAACCTTCTTAAACCACCTAAGTAAGTTATGGACCAAGGGTCCTCTAATTTAAGGGAACTTATCCCATTTATGGGCCTTAACCAAAAAATCCCCTCCATCATCACTTGTCATTGAGCGTTAATCATAATTAACCCTCCCACAGACTTACCTGACCCTCTGGCCACCACCCTTAGCCCAGCCGGCTGGCCTAGTGGCCGAAAAACTCCAAAACGGAGGGCCACCGCCCCTAAATCAAACCTAATTTCAACCTTGGGAGCCATCTCACCATAATTGATCTTTAGAGCTTCTCAGCCCTCCACCTAAGCACTAATTTGCACTTGAATTCAGGCCATGGCAGCAACCCTAAAGCATTTTATTTAAACCCACCCTCTCATGGCCAAGAAATACAGTGTGCCAAATCCTTCGGGAAACTCTATCCAATTGCTCTCAAACACTCTCCAAGAACTCCTAATCTCATTGTCACCATTTTCACCCACTGATCCCCACAGTGAAGCCCAATTTTGAGCTCAAATTTCTGCCCAAAACCATGACAGAATTCTCCATAGCCCCACAGTCCACCAAAATCAAATTACATGTGCAAACACCATCCTTAGGGCAAGAGAAGTTGATTCCCCATAAAAGCCCCATCTCAAACAGCCTCTAACCTAGCTCTAGACCAACACCTAAAATCCACTTTGATCAAATTCACACCTAGACAATTCACAAGGGCTTGAAACTTCATCCAGAGGTTTGTTGGACTCAATCGAAGCTACCACAACCATTTGATTGAGGCCTCCCCTCTCAGACAAAGGTATTGAACTCTAAACCTAATCCCAGCTTATTTTGATTCTCCATCTATAATGGCTTTATTTCATACTTGATTAACCAAAAAGATGTGTCATCTTGAGTAGACGAAGGTTTAGAAACAAACCCCTGCAATTTGGTTGAGTCTAACTTGAGATCTTAAGGTTCTAGTGTGAATGCCTAAACTTTAAAAATCCATATCTTTCTCTATAAAAATCATACGAATAAAAGAAAAATACTCTCTTGCTCAGTGAATAGAGAAGAATAATGTGAACTAAAAATAAAAATTATTTGGCAAACATATGATTTTTAATGAATTAAATACCCTCTATGGTATTTTAATTCTTCATGATTAAATATTGCTCACCATGGCTTGAAACTTTTAGGATTCATTCTTTATCATAGAGGGGGTGTTTTCTGATTTTTTCAAGGTCGGAGGGTATCTCTAAACTTCTATCCCTAATTTCGAAGCTAGAATGACCATTTTTGTTTATTTTAATTACATAAATCAAAATATCACCTAAAAATTTATGAGAATAATTTTGGTAAGTTTTATGTGGTCAGAGAAATCTAGGAAAAATATTTTAATGTTTTGGATTACCTTGTGAATTTCTATATTTAATTAAATGTGAATAAATTGTATTAATTTATATAAATTAAATACTTACCAAAAATTTTCAAAATCAATCCTACATTGTTCATAAAAATCATGTTCATTCACTGCAAAAATTTAAAAATTATTTGGCTAAGTTTAAGCACTAAAGTTGATTTTAAAAGAAACCTTGTATTTTTGTACCAAAATAATTATAATAAATTAAATACACTTGAGAAAATTATGAAAGGTGGTTTTCTGAGTTCCTTGTATTTAGGTGCACTTAGGAAAAATAAAATTTATTTTTGGTAAAATACTTGATTTTTTAGCCTTATTTTGAATTTAAAATAATTAAAAATCCCAAAATTATCAAAATATTTAAAAAACGTACCTAATTATTCTTTGATCACTCGAGACTCATTAAAATATTTTTCCTAATTTTTTGTAAGTTAAAAACAAATTTTTAAAGCTTAAAAAGGGATTTTCTTCATTTTTTTCATTAAAATAATTATAATAATTTAATTCAAAAAAATCATGAAATTTTGCCTAAGTATTTCTCTAATCTAAGAAAACCTTTAATCATTTTCTCATTAATTAAAAACTTCATTTTGGAAAGTTAAACAAATCAACTTTTGAAAATCCTATTTTTTGAATTTAAATAATTAAATAAAATTAAAATTATGAGAGGTCCACAAATTCTCCTCTAACATTGTAATTGTCTCATGGATATGACACTCTAAACCCTCAAAATTATTTGATTTGTGTTTAATGAGTTATGAGGTGAAGTGCCCCGAGGGCAAAGTGGTAATTTTAGGCTTTTGTGCCTTAATCAAAATTTAGGATTAACCAAGAGAAATTAAGTAATTTTGATCTTAATAAACATGTTTTGATGATTGAAATACAATGGGATTAAAATGTAGGAACCCACTCACCACCTTTGCACAACGTCAATAACATTATAATCTTGTAATCTTCATGACTTGGAAATCAACTAAGATCAAACGATTCTTAAGTGTTGGGCTTAAGTCGGAAAGATGGAAATTTACTTTTTTTGAGCCCAAAGTTGAGGATGGTTTGGTCATTTGATAAGAATACACATCATTTAAATCAAAATTTTGACAATCACCATTTGACTTATTATGACTATTAAAGGCTTGGTAGTAGCCTAGGCTCGATATCTAAACTCAATTGATCGGATATAGAAAATAATATGATGGGCGATTAACATCTTTAAACGCTACAAGCCTAACCTTAATTGTGGGCACCTAATTTTATATGACCTAAGCTTGCCTTAGGGGCATCCACTCACATAACTCTTAAATGAAACATCAATTGATTAATTGAGTATCTTATCCTCGGGATAATTAAACTGTCAAGTTTCACTGAGCAACGAGGTAGTCACACTCTAACTTTGGATGATTAATGGAACTATGATAAGTCCAAAATGAACTCGGAATATTTCAAGAGATCTTCAAAGTGATATGGGGTTATGCCTCGAGCATTTTGAAATCTATTGAACATTCTGAAGGACAAATTGGACTTGTCATATTTTGTTCTAAAATCATCCACTAGGATCTTTTAAGATTCAATAAAGTCATACCTTGGGGTATTTTAGCTAAACCTTCATCTACCCCTAGAGTTTAAATTTCTTGCAAAATTATATACATATCTTGCAAGTACTGACCTTTCAGGTGATGGAACAAGAAGAATCGACAGGTACACTTTTAAATTAATGTATTTACCTTTCTGTACTTCTTGCCTCGAGCTTGCATGTTAAACAACGATGTCACCCTGCATGAAAACCAAAACTGCTAGGATAGTCACAAAATCAAAACCAAAAATAAAATCAATCAAAATAAAAGTCACCACCACAACATTCAAAATATAAGACAACTTAAAATTTAATCACAAACACCACAACAAAACAACAACCGCAATTAAATTAAGACGTCTCTATTGGATGATCGAGAATCCCTCATAGGAGGTAACCTACGGTTGCTAAAGAGACTTCCCACGATCTAAATGAAAATATAGAACTTATTGAGTTTAGTTTAGTAAATTCATTTGGACTAAGTGAATCCGATAGAAAATAGTGGCACTGTAATGATGAAACCGTAGGATCATAACCGATGTCGCTCTAATCAGCTTTAATATGCCCCATATTATGTAAGAAACATAATCATAAGGACATCTAATTTTACATTATAACTTGACACATTAGAAAACTTAAACTCGTCATGACGTGGAGCTTGGAGCTAGCATTGTGGGCAGGACGGCCATCTTCAACAGCAAAAGGATCTACAACAACATATCTCTCCTTAAATTTAAACAACCAAGTCATAGCACTTCGAGGTGGTTTGCTTATCCAACATAAATCCTAACCTCATCTTTAGGCCTTTGTATATAGTTGTTGTACAATATAAGCCCTAGCTCGTCTTAGGATTCCGAGGCTGTCATTCGTCGTGACATAAAACCTCACATCTTCCAAGCTATTTGTGTGATCGTTTCATACGAATGTAAGTCCTAAATAATTAAAATCGATTGGATGAAATACTTAAATAATTTCTCCTCAAGATTGAAGCCAAACCATGGGATAGCATGGGAAATCACCGAGGTTCTCCTTCGGATCTACGACATCTGCTAGTTCTTCCTCCTTTGAACTCTACAACAACATGTTCCCAATTTGAACAATTTCTCTTTCACACCTCTTTGTCCGGTCTCGTTGAAAAGCCTTATTCTTTTTAACTCCTTGAAAATAATATTCTCTAATTTTTATCGAAAGTTTTCTTAGGTGACTTCGATTATCTATGATGTAATTAACTATAGGGGATTGCTCTTATAGAAAGCTTTTCCGAACCCAGCTTAATCGAAACCCTATTTAATTTTTCATATTAAATTGGGGAACTTTTCTACAAATAAAATAGTTTCGCAGACCAAACGGATGTCATATATTTCTTATTTTATTTGATCGAGCCTCACCTTCAAGTCCTGTGTTTATCTTTCGGGATAAATATAGGGTTTGAGATACAGTGCTCTTTCATTTAAACTATTAAAAATATGGGGTCAGTTTGATCTCATATTTTTCTAAACTTATATATATATATATTAAAACATCCTTCCAAGCGGGCGACGAGATTTCGATTCCGGCGGTCGACAACTTCCAACGGGTAACTCCTTAACTAAAATAGTGCCAATAATAAGCAAGATGGGAGATCCAAAAATTATTTTTGACAACATAATATATGCTAGGATAGCTATTGAACAGCCTGTTAATGTATCTAGAAAGATAATCAAAAGTCATAATAAATATAATAGGAGAAAGTGGATCTCTTTAGTTAATCCCCCTAGTGGATTAGAAAAAAAAACATTTATTACCAGTAATCAACACAAAATAATAATTATATTCCAAAATTCTTTTAATAAGCAGATAAGAAAATCGATTAAAGCCTCTAGCCTTGAAGACATCCAAAATAAATTTCCACTTTATAGTATCATAAGCCTTTTTAATATCTATCTTGAAAATGATGTTGCCATTTTTGCCTTTTCTATCATGGTACCAAAACTAATTCTTGAGCAATCAGTGCATTTTCTCCTATATATCTGACTTTAATAAAAGCATATTGTTGTTTGGAAATCATAATATTAAGATAAAACTGAAATACAGTAACCACAATTTTAGAAATAATTTTATAAATCACAGTATTAAGGCTAACAAGTCTATAAGCCTACCAATATAAACCATCTTTATTTTTAGAAATAAGGATCAAATTAAAAGCTTTAAAATANTTAGCTAAAGATTCTAAATCGTGCCATTTTTTATCGCTTGCTTTCTAAGTAATTTATAACCACGCGTAGCATCAGCGTTGAGAGCCCAAAATACATTGCGTGAAGCTCCGGCAATTTGATCCCGAAAAGATTCATACACGTAATATTGTCTGCATTATATCCAATTATGCCAAATTTCCTAACAAAAATTAATTGAAAGAATACAATGTCTAAATGTAATGGTAGGTATCCGAACCTAACAATATTTATTGATTAAAAAATCAATTAAAAGGGATCAATGAAACATGACAAGGAATTTTAATGAATATGATCCCATCTGTCCTTTTTTTCCATACATAATATGAGCATAATAATGTGGTTATATAACCATTCACGCTAGCCGGTGTTAGATTGCTCTTCTTTCATTGACTTAATTGAGGTTGAAATAATAATAATAATAATAATAATTTAAAATTTTTTGAAGTTACCGGCTCACGCCGGCTTATTTCGACCACTCTATTTTATTTTAATTTATTGAAGCATTTACCTGTAGAGGGTGTAAACGAACCGAACACAAACGAACAGAGCTTATGTTCGTGTTCGGTTCGTTTGAAATTTAGTCCGTTTGAAATAAGTTTGTGTTTGAAATTGTTCGTGAAGTCAGTGTTCGTGTTCGTTTCTTAAGGAACGAGCCGAACACGAGTTTTTCGCGAACGACGAGTTAGTTTGACATCCCTAATATCAATATGTGTAAATAATATATTGTATTAATTATATAACTTTTATTATATAAATATATAATATATATATTAGTATATTACTAATATAGTATATTAATATATTATTATTATTAATTTATTGTATATTATAATTTATAAAATTTAATTTTTTTTTAAATATCATAAATTATTTATATATAATTATTTTAAATTATTTTATATTTCGAACAATAACAACTCGAACACGAACGAACACGTCACTATTCGTGTTTGGATCGTTTAACTAACCGAACGAAAAAATTTTGTTTGCGTTCTTCTTTTCTACTTATCGAACGAATCGAACACGAACTCATTGACGAATTGAACACGAACTGTTCGTGAGCAACGAGCTTTTTTAACAGCCCTATTTACCTGCACAACCCATATTTCTTGTACATGTACATATATAACACAAGCTTTCATATTTTTTTTAGCAAATCCTGCAGGAAATTTTATTCTACGCAAGAAGATAATTAGAAAGAAGATGACCAACAATTCTACTGAAAAAATCCAAAACAGAAATGAAATACAAACTCACTCAACAAAATAAAATCTTAGAATCTTTAATCATTTACAACTCACGCAAAAAACAAAAAAAACAATTGAAAACAATGATTGACAGGTATTAAAAGAATATCTAAACAAGCTCCACGAATCAGTCAAGACAACTCTACAGGAAAAAAATTAGAAACTGTAATCATTTGAGAAGCAAATCCCCTTCTAGCAGTCTTATTGTCTTCACGATGAGTATAAGACCAACAAACCTGCACAAAATCTTGAATGGCAAAAATCTTCTTCATACGAATGATCAAATTCCAAACACCTCCCATCTGACGAGTGCAAAAATTTCATAGAACCAAAGAGTCCATTTCAACAATAATCCAATGCCAACTGCATTTAACAGCAAAAACCAAAGCATTAATCACAGCATCAGCTTCGGCAACAATCAGAGAAAATGAAAAAGTAGATGCAAACAACCAAACTACACAATTACCCATCCAATTTCTACACACACCACCAATGCTAGCCATTCTACTAATCCAGCTCCGGTCAACCTTAAATTTCAGCAAACTTAAACCAAGTTTTTCCCAAAACACAAGTTTAAAAATTGATTTAAGTTTTACGAGAACCGGGATCCTAAACTTGTTAAACAACCTGAAAAGGTTCATATTAACATGGTTTTTAAATTTACCAAACAAAAGCATTTTAAACAAAAAAATACGAATGTAATTGAAATAGCCAGAAACAGTAATTGACTTGTCATTATGCTTACTTTCATTCCTCATAAACCAGAAGAACCAGAAAACCACTATATGAATGGAAGCAGGGAACAGACCTCCATAACTCTTCTAGCGAGCATTACACCTGCAATAGAATTCATAAGATCGCCATTCATCTCTTTATCAAATAGCATGAACAGCTTAGTCCGAACTTCCATAGCAAAAGTACAATTGATAAAAATATGTTCCACCTCTTCAACATGCTGCTTACACAAAAAAAACACTAAGAAGGTAATCTTAAACGTTTCATTTTCAAAATGTCATTAGTAGAAAGAATGTGATGAAGTAACCTCCAAAAGAAAAAATATTTAGAAGGTTTAAGAAAAGAATTCCAAGCCCAATTTACGTCAATCCCATTGGTATGAGGCAAAGAATTTGCAAAGATCTTAGAGATAGAGTTGCCACTTTGACCGTTAATTCTGACTTTATCCACTCCAATAGTAATAAGAATTTTAGCAATCAAATAAGCATCCTCCTTGCTAACCAAATCCAAAAGATTATTCATATCCCAACCATCATTATTCCAACACTCATTAACAGTTACCATCACATCAAACGAACCCCCATAAGAATCAACCAAAGGACCATCCCCCAACCAATTATCAAGTTCTACAACAACCATCACCAACATCTCAGCATAAAAACTCCTCAGTGGCTTTATTCATCTTTAACATTTCCTTCCAGACAAAAGAATCAGAAGAATTACAAGTAATAGAAAGAGAATGAGAATTTCCACAATATTTATGCCTCATCAAAAGAGACCAAAGAGAATTACCATTCCTGAATTGCACAGATGACTTCATGAAGCAGATTTTCTTTGAATCATTCATGCTTCTAAAACCCAGACCACCAGAATGAGTTGGTTTACATAGTTTCTTCAAGCTCATCCAGTGAATTCTAAGTTCTTTACCAGCCCAAAGAAAGTTATTTAAAATATTCTCCAATCTCTTAACTACATTAGCAATAATCTTCATGGAAATAAAAGTGTACAAAGGTATAGAATTAAGAACACTTTTTAGTAAAGTAATTTTTACACCAAAAGATAATACTAAATTATCCCAAAACATAATTCCCTTATTAATCTTTTCAATAAGACCATAAAAAAGATACCCTCTTTTCTTCCCTCTATCCAAATTGAAACCCAAATAATTGATGGGCAGAACACCTTTAGAACAACCAGTGTAATCATTGATCCAATTTCTTTTCTTTGAAGAAATCCACTTTGAATAGTAAAAACTGCATTTACTAGAATTGAAACTCAAACTAGAAACCACTTGAAAGTGATAAAGTCCCTTCCATAATATTTTGATAGAACATTTATTGGCATTAGAGAAAATAACTAAATCATTTGTATAAGTGTTGACCTCACTTTTGGTTGAGGTTTAGTTTTCTCTCTTTAGTAGCCTATGGTCTAGCCATAGGATTTTCCTGTCTACTATTCCTACAACACTAGAAAAGAAACCCTCACCTTTAGAAATTCCAAACTTTTCATTGCTCAACTTAAAGTTCCACATATTGGTCCTTACCTCTAGCACTTAGTAGGTAGGGTCAATATGGGGGAGCTTAAGAGGAGCCTCCATAGGGTTGTTTGACCTAAGGGCTGACTCTAGGTGTTGGTTTGGAGCTAGGGCACTAACTTGCACTCATTATCACCTATATCCACTCACAACCCTAAACCCAAAATCGTTGGCTTTGATCCCTTGATCTTTTGGGAGACTCATGTAGACGACCCCTAGACCCATTGGCCCTAGGCTAGGGTTTAGCTAAAACGAGTACATAGATGACCCAAATGGGGATCTCAATGGTCCATAGCTCATATAGGGTGGTTGGCACCCCAATTCTACCAATATTTCCAACTTGACATTTTCCTTAAATCCACCCAAATTACCTAAATGCCCTTGAAACCCTAAATTTGACCAAAATTCTCACATCCAAAATACCTAAATTTGTTCAAAAATCAGTTCAAACCATTTGAAACTACCCAAGTTGCCCAAAACCACCCAAAATTGCCAAAATTACCAAAATACCCGCAAATTTGCCAAAATTACCCGCAAATTTGCCAAAATTACAAAATAACCCTTAGCACCCCAAAATTCCCCAAGACATCTAAAATCACTTCAAATATCTCCAAAACCAGTTGGGACCCTTCAATTGAACCCAATTTGACCATTTTGACCAAAACCCCTAACTTGCCTTTAAAGCCCAATTTTCCCCATATACATCCCAAATGTCCATAAATTTGTTCAAAATTTCCTCAATTTCAATTCTAAACTCAAATTCACTTTTTATATGACCAATCTAAACCAAATCCAAGATTAATTGGCCCATGTTTTGAGCTCAATTTTGATCTAAGTCAAACCCCTAATTTTAGCCCTACGACTTAATCTCACTTAATTGGACCCCATATCCTACTCAAATTGTCCCAATTTGAATCCTAAATTCTTCATAAAAATCCTACACACCAAATATAATCTTTAATGGGCCTTAGTTAAGCCTCAATTGCACTCAATTTTAACCCAAGTCCAAAAATCCCCAAATTTGCCCCAAATTGATTGTCTCCAAATGCTACCCAATTGAATGCTCTAACCGCAAAAATGACACTCAATTTATGTTGAAAACTTTTCAAGACATTCCTATCTACCATTTTCAACCACTAATTTGGAGTTATTCTAACCTTAGCCCAAACTAGACCCAAGTCTAGTCCAACATGCCCAAATTGACCAAAATCTCAAAATCTTTCAAATTGAGCTTCCAATTGAACTCAAAATTACTTCAATCCTCACCATAAAAAATTCATGACAATCATTTACACATTGTTGATCAATAAATTGAGCTCAAATTCATGGCTAGCCTAACCCAAACCCAAGTTTTAGTCATTTTGACTTAAATTAAACACATGCACCAAAATTGATTTAGCCATCCTAAAGTCACCAAATTAAGATTTCCACAGCCACTAAGCATGCCTTATTAACTAGGCTAAACCCTCTTAAACCACACAAGTAAGCTATGGACCAAGGACTTAACCAAAATATTTCCTCCATCATCACTTGTCATTGAGGGTTAATCATAATTAACCCTCCCACGGGCTCACCTGACCCTCTGGCCACCACCCCCGGCCCTGGCCCTGCCGGCCGGCCTAGTGGCCGAAAAACTCCTAAATGGAGAGCCATTACTCCTAAATCAAACCTAATTTCAACCTTGAGAGTCAGCTCACCATAATTGATCTTTAGAGCTTCTCAGCCCTCCACTTAAGCACTAATTTGCACTTGAATTCAGGCCATGGCAGCAACCCTAAAGCATTTTATTTAAACCCACCCTCTCATGGCCAAGACATAAAGTGTGCCAAATCCTTCTAGAAACTCTGTCCAATTGCTCTCAAACACTCTCCAAGAACTCCTAAGCTCACTGTCACCATTTTCCCCCATTGATCCCCACTATGAAGCCTAATTTTGAGCTCAAATTTCTACCCAAAACCAGGACAGAATTATCCATAGCTCCACAGTCCACCAAAATCAAATTACTTGTGCACACACCATCCCTAGGGTAAGAGAAGTTGATTCCCCATAAAAGCCCCTTCTCAAATAAGCTCTAACCTAGCTCTAGACCAACACCTGAAATCTACATTAATCAAATTCATACCTAGATAATTCACCAGGGCTTGAGACTTCATCCGAAGATTCGTTGGACTCAATCGAAGCTACCACAATTATCTGATTAAGGCCTCCCCACTCAGACAAAGGTATTGAACTCTAACCCTAATTTGAGCTTATTTTGATTCTTCATTTGTAATGGCTTTATTTCATACGTGATTAACTATATAGATGTGTTTGTCTTGAGTAGAAGAAGGTTCAGAAACAAACCCCATGCAATTTGGTTGAGTCTAGCTTGAGAGCTTAAGGTTTTAGTGTGAATGACTTACGGGTTAGGTCACTTGGGGACAAAAATGGAGAGTCGTTTGATCACGCGTGTATCCAATAGACGGAGGAGATCAAGCTGGATCAACTCTCGGAGCGAGAAGGTGAGCCGCGTGGCATGCCATGGTGGAAAGCGCAGCTAATGTAAGCGCGTCGTGTGTGAGTTCGGAGCCGCCGTAGGTTGAGGTGGCGACGTGTGGATAAGTAGAAAAATATGGATTTTCTGAATTATTTTAAATGCCTAAACTTTAAAAATCCATATCTTTCTCTAGAAAAATCAAAGAATAAAAGAAAAATACCCTCTTGCACAGTGAACAGATGAGAATAATGTGGACTATAAATAAAAATTATTTGGCAAACATATGATTTTTAATGAATTAAATACGCTCTATGGTATTTTATTTCTTCATGATTAAATATTGCTCACCATGACTTGAAACTCTTAGGGTTCATTCTTCATCATAAAGGAGGTGTTCTCTGATTTTTCCAAGGTCAGAGGGAATCTCTATACTTTTATCCCTAATTTTCAAGCTAGAATAACCATTTTGGCTTTATTTTAATTACATAAATCAAAATATCACTTGGAAAATTATGAGAATAATTTTGGTAGGTTTCCTGTGGTTGGAGAAATCTAGGAAAAATATTTTGATGTTTTGGATTACCTTGTGAATTTCTCTATTTAATTAAATGCAAATAACTTGTATTAATTTATATAAATTAAATATTTATCAAAAATGTCAAAATCAATCCCACATTGTTCATAAAAATAATGTGTATTCACTATAAAAATTTGAAAATTATTTGGCTAAGTTTAAGCACAAAAGTTGATTTTCAAAGAAACCTTGTATTTTGGTAAAAAAATTATAATAAATTAAATACACTTGGGAAAATTATGAAAAGTGATTTTCTGAGTTCCTTGTGATCATGGCCACTTAGGAAAAATAAAATTTATTTTTGGTAAAATACTTGATTTTTTAGCCTTATTTTAAATTTAAAATAATCAAAATAATTAAAAATCCCAAAATTTTTAAAATATTTCAAAATGTACCTAATTATTTTCTGATCACTTGAGACTCATTAAAACATTTTTCCTAAGTTAAAAACAAATTTTTAAAGCTTACAAAGGGATTTTCTTCATTTTTCCATTAAAATAATTATAATAATTTAATTCAAAATTTATGAAATTTTGCCTAAGTATTTCTCTGACCTAAGAAAACCTTTAATCATTTTCTCATAAATAAAAAACTTCATTTTGGCAAGTTAAACAAATCAACTTTTGAAAATCCTATTTTCTAAATTTAAATAATTAAATTAAATTAAATTTATGAGAGGTTCACATATTCTCCTTTAACATTGTAATTGTCTCATGGATATGACACTCTAAACCCTCAAATTCATTTGAGTTGTGTTTAATGGGTAATGAGGTGAAGTGCCCCGAGGGCAAAGTGGTAATTTTAGGCTTTGGTGCCTTAATCAAAATTTAGGATTAACCAAGGGAAATTGGGTAATTTTGATCTTAAATTGCATATTTGGATGATTGAAATACAATGAGATTAAAAGGTAGAAATCCACTCACCACCTTTGCACAACGTCGATAAGATTATAAATCTCCTAATCTTCATGACTTGGAAATCAACTAAGATCAAACGATTCTTAAGTGATGGGCTTAAGTCGAAAAGATGGAAATTTACTTTTTTTGAGCCCAAAGTTGAAGATCGTTTAGCCATTTGATAAGAATACACATCATTTAAATCAAAATTTTGATAATCACCATTTCACTTATTATGATTATTAAAGACTTGGTAGTAGCCTAGGCTTTATGTCTAAACTCAATTGATCGGATTTAGAAAATAATATGATGGGTGATTAACATCTTTAAACACTATAAGCCTAACCTTAATTGTGGGCACCTAATCTTTAAAAGACCTAAGCTTGCCTTAGGGGCATCCTCTCACATAACTCTTAAATGAAACATCAATTGATTAATCCAGTATCTTATCCTTGGGATAATTAAACTGTCAAGTTTCATTGAGCAACGAGGTAGTCACGCTCTAACCTCGGATGATTAATGGAACAATATGATAAGTCCAAAATGAACTCGGAATATTTCAAGAGATCTTCAAAGTGATCTGGGGTCATGCCTTGAGCATTTTGAAATCTATTGAACATTCTGAAGGGCAATTGGACTTGTCATTTTTTTTCTAAAATCATCCACTAGGATCTTCTAAGATTCAATAAAGACATAACTTGGGGTATTGTAGCTAAACCTTCATATACTCCTGCAATTTAAATTCCTTGCAAAATTATATACATGTCTTGCAAGTACTGACCTTTCAGGTGGTGGAATGAGAAGAATCGACAGGTACACTTTTAAATTAATGCATTTATTTTTCTGATCTTCTTGCCTCAAGCTTGCATGTTAAACAATGATGTCACCCTGCATGAAAACCAAAACTGCTAGAATAGCCACAAAACTAAAACAAAAACTAAAATCAACCAAGATAAAATTCACTGCCACAACATTCAAAATATAAGACAACTCAAAATTTAATCACAAACACCACAACAAAACAACAATTACAACTAAATTAAGACGTCTTTATCGGATGATCGGAAGTCTCTTGGAGGAGGTAACCTACGGTTGTAGCAAGACTTCCCACGGTCTAAATGAATGTATGGAACTCATCGAGTTGAGTTTAGTAAATTCATTTGAACTAAGTGAATTCGATAGAAAATAGTGGTACCGGAACGAGGGAACCTTAGGATCCTAACCGGTGTCGCTCTAATCAACTTTAATATGCCCCCCATAACATTTAAGAACCATAATCATAAGGACATCTGATTTGTTATTATAACTTGACAAATTAGAAAACTTAAACTCATCACGACGAGGAGCTTGGAGCTAGCATTGTGGGCAGGACAATCATCTTCAATAGAAAAAGGATCTACAATAGCATATCTCTCCTTAGATTTAAACAACCAAGCCATATGACTTCGAGGTGGTTTGCTTATGCAACATAAATCGTCACCTCATCTTTAGGTCTTTGTATAGAGTTGTTGTACAATATAAACCCTAGCTCGTCTTAGGATTTCGAGGTTGTCGTTCGTCATGACATAAATCCTTACATCTTCCAGGCTATTTGTGTGATCGTTTCACACCAATGTAAGCCCTAAACAAATAAAATTGACAGGATGAAAAACTTAAATAATTTCTCCTCAAGATTGAAGCCAAACTATGGGATAGCATTGGAAGTCACCGAGGTTCTCTCCGGATCTACGACATCCCCTAGTTCTTCCTCCTTTGAACTCTACAACAAAAATGTTCCAAATTTGAATCATTCCACTTTCACAACTCTTTGTCTGATCTCATTGAAAAGTCCTATCATTTTGAACTCCTTGAAGATAATATTTCCTGATTTTTATCGAAAGTTTTCTTAGGTGACTTTGGTTATTAACTATAGGGGCTTGCCATTATAGAAAGTTTTTTTCTAACCCAGCTTAATATAAACCTTATTTAATTCTTCATATTAAATAGAGAAACTTGTCAGCAAATAAAATGATTTCGCAGACCAAACGGATGTCATATATTTCTTATTTTATTTGTTCGAGCTTCACCCTTAAATCTCGTGTTTATCTTTCGAGATAAATACAAGGTTTGAGGTACAGTAGTCTTCCATTTAAATTATTAAAAATACGGGGTTAGTTTGATCTCATATTTTTCTAAACTTATATATATATATATTAAAATATCCTTCCAAGTGGGTGACAGAATTTCGATTCCGGAGGCCGACAGCTTCCAACGAGCAACTCCTTAACTAAAATAGTGCCTACAATAAGCAAGATGAGAGATCTCAAAATTATTTTTGACAGCATAATACATGCTAGGATAGCTATTGAAGATCCTCTTAAGGTATTTAGAAAGATAATCAAAAGTCATAATAAAGATAATAGGAGAAAGTGTATCTCTTTGGTTATCCCCCTAGTGGATTGGAAAAAACCACATTTATTACCATTAATCAACACAGAATAATAATTATTTTTTAAAATTCTTTTAATAAGCAGATAAGAAAATTGATTAAAGCCTCTAGCCTTGAAAACATCCAAAATAAATTTCCACATTATAGTATCATAAGCCTTTTTAATATCCATCTTGAAAGTGATGTTGTCATTTCTGTCTTTTCTATCAAGGTCCAAAAGTAATTCTTGAGCAATCAGTGCATTCTCTCCTATATATTTGACTTTAATAAAAGCAAATTGTTGTTTGGAAATCTGAATATTAAGATAAGACCAAAATCTAATAACCATAATTTTAGAAATAATCTTTTAAATCACAGTATTAAGGCTAACAAGTCTATAAGCCTACCAATATAAACCATCTTTATTTTTAGAAATAAGGATCAAATTAAAAGCTTTAAAATATTTAAAAAGATCCATACCCCTGAAGACATCTTGCACAGCTAAGATAACATCATTACTCACCACATTCCAAGAAATTTTATATAAAGCAGCCTTATAACCATCAAGAACAATAGTTCTATTACTGTTAATAGAATTAAAAGCATTCTTGATCTCAACACTATAATGAATGACAACAAGATCAATATTACCTGCAACATTAACATCATCAGCAAAAATATCCAGATCACTTCTAGCCAAGACCCTACTATCAATGTCAAGCAACTTAGTATAATAATCAATACCATCTGCCTCAATGACATTAAGAGTAAGTAAGATATTTTCATTATTCTGTTTGATCCTACTAATTGAATTACCCATTATTTTTTTTAATAAAAACATGATACTATTAAGTATTTCTATCCACCATCAACAAAGTGATAGTCAATAAATTTTTGTTTATAGAAAGCCTCTTCTACAACAATAGCATTATTCAACCTCTCCTGACCTGCCAACAAGGTAAGATGATCAATCCAATCATTATTATACTCCTCATCAAGCCTCATCATATTATCCTCAGCCGACTGAACTAAAATATGCAAATTCCCAACAGCATCCCAGTTCCACTTTTGAGTTTAAAAGCCAGTGATTTATGCAAAGCCCAAAGTTTTCTACCCGCAGTACCAGTAAAATCAATGATCCACATATCAAAAATTCTAAATTGATACTCCTTTAGCTTATTAAACTGACTGGCATTAAGAAGAATAGGAGCATAGTTTGAACAAACAATAGATAAATGAATAACAGAAGTAGCAGGAAAAAAAATCCATCCAAAGATTGTTAGCAACATATATGTCCAATCTTTAAAATACCTTACCACGACACCAAGTAAAAGGATTGCCTAGTAGCCAAGATCAAAGAGCCCTGACTCAAACGACACATTAGAAAAGTTGGAAATTAAGCCCTTATTAAGGTATTTGCCACCTTTTTTCTCCTCCACCAAAAGAATAGCCTTGAAATCCCCTCCAACGATCCAAGGCTCTGCAAAAAAATCCGTTAAAGCAATAAGATTACTCCATAAATCTAACCTTGTCTTGAACAACCGACATAAATAATGGTAGCAAGAGAAGAATAGTTAACAACACTAATATTAAAATGAACGAAATGTTAATGATCAATGATAAAATTCACATTAAGAACATTACTCCGAAAGAACCAAATCTTGTTATTCATATTAGCAAAAGATTTAAACCTTATGTAACTTTTCATATAAATGACATTATTATGCTTAACAACAAATGGTTCCATAATCCTAAAGAAAAGTAAATTATGAGTTCTGATAATATTTTTAAGCCTATTAGAAGAACTAATATTAGCAATT
>NEWO01000313.1:612169-622442 GCA_003013225.1 Phalaenopsis aphrodite
CATGACAACAAATTGAAACATTTTGTTATAATATAGTTAATTATTTCATTGGGTATTATAATTGTTTTAATAATATTAATACATTATGCTATCTTATTTGATTATTATTATTATTACTATTATATTTTTGCAACAATTTGTTGATTGAAGTAGTCAACATTGCAATCTGTTGAGAATTTCATTTCATAAATAGCACAAAACAAATCAGATTTTTAAACTTATAAGCTTTCTTTTAATAATTATAATTAAATTGATCATTAGAGCCATTGCCTTTTTTTATTCAGGCATAAAACTTTCTATATGCTTTTCTTTTTAAAACGCTATCACAATTCTGTTTGGAAAATTATTTTCTTGCTGCCTTTTAGAGAATTCAGTGATAGAAAATTGATTTTTCAACATGAGTTGTTAAAGTGAGGTGGCTGCCAGAAAGTTACGGTCTAATTTTTTTAAAGTAAAATAAATTTGTAATGCTCAACACAGTTCTTTAAAAAATAATTTCTTTCACAGCTATTTCTTCTTATAAATTTACAAATCTAACACCTAAATTTCCACATTTACATACATGTCACTCAACAATATTTCGTTACATCAAAAATATCATTATTACATACCTTCTAAAAGTGAAATATGACGCATAAATTTTAACATCGAGTGTTATCAATGTAAATGTCAAAATTTAGATGTTAGGTACGTAAATACATAAGAATTGCATGGTATTATGTAAATTTTCCCTTTTCACCCATTTACAGCTTCTCCTCTTTGATTATGATAGTCTTCAAACTACCCATCAGAATCCATGACTACTTTTTTAGGTTCCAATTTTTTTGATTAAATACTTGAGATTTCCTAAAAATAATCAACAGAAAAATAAAAATAACTTCCGATTATTACAGACGTAGATTAAGCTCAAATCCGCAAAATTAAATTGAAAGAGTAAAAAATTAATTTATATTTCATAAATGAACTAACTATAATTCAATATAATTAAGAGTATCAGAGCATTATAATCAAGTCTGAGCTTAATATTTTTATAAATAATTATCTTAAGCGAATTTTTAATCATTATTTATTTTCCAATAATTATTGCTAATTAGCTGAAAGTACACAAAATATTCTTGCTGATCCTTTAATATACAAATTATTAGCTTAAGAAGATGTGTCTAATAGTCAATTAACTATTCAATAAAAATTATTCTATATTAACATATTAACTCCTATAATTGACCAAAATTAAAAATTACGTAACTAAGCCCGATTTAATACAATCCAATTTTAGTTAGCGAATAAATATATTAAGTTCGCATTCAAATTCTTAAGTAACTAATTAAATTAATCATCATCATTAATTAGAAGACGTCAAATTAGGAAAATTTTAAACCTAATCAATATTAAAATTTAATTAAGATAATATAGTTTATACGTCATCGAATATTTGCTAATTACTTTTATAAATAATTTATCAATTAATATTCAGTTCCCAGTTGCCTTTTTAAATACTTAAATGAAAAATCAGACTAATTAAGATTACCTAATGAGCTATTTCAGTATTTAAAATCAATTTGATGATAGCAAATATGTAATTAGAAAAATTAAAATTTATACGAATGATAATTCAAGAGTAGAAATTAACTCATAATTTTGATTCAAGTGGCTAGTCCAAAATAATTAGAAATATTTTACAGTGGTATATTATTATGATCAACCCCAACCTAAAATTTTTCGGTTGAGTCCATGTAGGAGCATCATATCATAATTCATATCGAATCATTTATTATCTAATTCCAGCACATTTTACTAAAATCTAACAAATGTAGGAAAATCAAACATTCAAATTATATATATATATATATATATATATATATATATATATATATATATATATATATATATATATATATATATATATATATATATATATATATATATATATATATATATATATATATGTAATACACAAAAAAAAAATTTATTTTGCGTGAATCTCGAGATAATCTATTGGTTTAGATAAAAAAAAAATGAGGAGAAGCCTCTAATTAAAAATTATAAGTTCACATGAATATGACCGACTGAAGACCACCAACCAACCAAAAGGCGCCAGACTAATAAGTTACAAGCATTCAAACCAACAACCGATTAAAACTCTAACACCACCTATAATCTCACAAATATCAATGTCAAGAGCTCTCTTAACGAATGACTCATCTTCTTTAGGAAGAACTCTCTCCCATTTTCTCTTGTAATCACCACTTCCAATACATAAAATGGGTCACAGATCCCAGCAATATCCCAATTTGTCCCATAGGGGTAAGTTGCTCTGTACTCTTTCTCTCTCCCCCTCTCTACCTCTCAATCATGGTTCACGCCTATTTTTTGGCATGCCTCACAGGACAATTTCAGCTATATATATATGTGTGTGTGTGTGTGTGCGCGCGCGCGCGCGCGCTTAAGGAAACGAAACGATTATTATTGATAATAGCTGAAATATCCAATGTACCATGAAAATATACGCTGGACTAGTAAGAAATAAGAGACCGCCCGTACAAAGCCGTTTGACCCTCGGAGTTTCATGCATCAAACAAGTCGCTTGTCACCTCTCACAGAAATAAAGCAAGGAAATATGCCTTTTTAAGGCAGGTCATCTTGCAATTAAAGCATCAACGATCTCTTTGTGATGAATATAACTCTATATATTCTCTTTGACCTTTTGTATTTTTGGGGTGGGATCGATAACAAACAGCTTCATATAATGAACTGTTAAGATAAATTAATTATTTTTTAAAATTGTTCTAAATATTATAATTTTTTAATAGTTTTCTTATAACTACAACACTAGCAAATCTAATTGTAAAATATTACTTCTTATCATAAAAAATTAAGAAAAAACTTAAGATAATATTCACAGCTACAACTGAAACATGCAAGCATGAAGGACCGGTCTAACAACATCAAGGTAGAGAGCATATGAGTTCATAGTGAATAAGCCATCGAGTATTTTTGGAATGCATGTGATTGATGATATAGAGTCTGGTTAGTGGGGCTTCAAGCTAAAATTTTAGAGGAAGAGAAGCATGATGTTTAAAGAACTAGAAGGAAAATGTTGCCTATGATACTTATTAATTTGCAACTATTACATAGAGAAAAGTGAAATTGGATGTCATGTGTCGGTTGAGTCTTTGGTATTGTATGATGGATCTCTAGATAAGCGTGTCTGAGCCATTTGTGCCAGTGCGTAGAGTTGTGAGCACATAGTCAAAGCTAGATGGGTTGTCGTGGTGTTTGGATGTTGTTTAGAAGCAGGGATAGAGTATGGCCCCTTGCAACAATGGCCATGAAACATGATTTGGTGAATCTACAAATCAAAAACAAGAAAATCGATACTATCAAAGGGAATTGTCACATCATTATCAACAAAGAGTTTATGAACGGACAGAAGATTGTAAGTGAGGGAGGGTGCATGCCATATAGAGAGAAGGTGAAGAGAGCAAGTTGGTGTATGGAGAATATCGTTACGACCTTGACAACAAAGGATTGCCTATTCCCCGCGAGGGCTTGTCCGGAGCCTTCGGCAGGAGCAGCTACTTGGAGCTGATTGAAATCCACCGTGAGGTGTGTCATAGCTCCCGAATCAAGAACCCACGATAACTAAGCTTGCAAGGCCTTCTTAGTAGGCATGTATTCAAGATTGGATCGATGCAAACAATGAGTAGTGGAGTGCTCGAACTTGCAACAGATTTGGCATTCTATTGGAGAGTGTGAGGTCCAACTCGCTTTAGTTGGTGGGTGTTGGTTGAGAACGGCCTCGCCCAAGTGAGGAAGTGCTTTTTCTTCCACGAGACATATTCAGAGCCAATTGATGGTTCACGATGGGATCTGGTTTTTGGTGATCGGTTACTTGCTTTATATCCTCGTAGCAAAATAAGGCATCATCCAACGCAAAAGGTTGTAGTTGGGTGCATATGGCCGCCTTGAATGCTTGATAACTGGTTGGTAATCCGTTCAGAGTATAGAAGATGATGTCCTCGTTATCTAAGTGACCACCTGCCGCCAAGGTATTGCGCACCAATATTTTGATAGCTGAGAGGTATTGGCTCAAGGATCGAGTGTTCATGGAGATATTGTGGAGCTTATTTTTCAACTGCATTCACCTTGATTGATTAGTTGGTTGTAGACGCTTAGCAATGATATTCTAGATTTCAGCAGTGGTGGATAGATGAAGCACATTTGGCATGATCGAGGGAGAGAAAATAGAAAAAATTGCAGCAGTCCAGTTTTGAGAATTGAGAATCCAGTTCTTGTAAAATGAGGGTTGGGCTTTGGAATGTCATTGGTGGATAGAAGATATTTCGGTGTGCAAGAAGTAATACGTTGTAGGAACCCAATGAAACCATGCGCCATGAATACTTTTAGGATTTGGGCTCTCCATGTAGGATAGTTCTCAGCAGATAATGGGTTTTGGGTGAAATGCTTCAAGTTAGTTAATAGAAATTTCAAGTCGAGAGGTATAATGGTGTTGCAAATTAGTCTACACTCCTTCCATGTGAGAAAACCGAGATATCGGACAATACACCAGCCATGGACGATCCAATTGAGTATCAAAGGATAGCAGGGCCCTCCAGCACCACAAGATTACTCGACGGATATTTCATTTGTCGTCAATAAAATTTGCCAACATATGCATCAACCTACCAAACATCACTATCAGCTTCTCAAACGCCTTCTCCGCCACCTATAAGGAACACTTGACAAGGACATCATCATTATACATGGGGATCTATCTCTACAAACATACTCCGACGCTGATTGGGTGTGCCGTTCAGAGAACCAGAAATCAATCAACGATTTCTATTCTCTACTTGGTCCAACTCCCATCTCGTTGACGATGAAAAGGCAACAAACTGTAGATAGGTCCTCCACGGAAGCGGAATACCATGGCTTGGCCTTGGCTACAGCAGATATCCTATGGCTTTGCCGCCTTCTCACGGAGCTAGGAATTGAAAAGCTATATCCGATGAAGCTATATTGTGATAATGTCTCCACCATGACACTTGCCAACAATTCCATTTTCCACACTTGGACTAAACACACTGAAATTGATTATATTTTTTTTTCGGGATCACCTTGAACAAGGTCAACTTGAACTTCACTAAACTCCTACACAGGATCAACTGGGGGATATTCTCACTAAAGCGCTTGCTATGCCAAAGTTCAATCACTTCAAATCCAACTTCAGGTTCTCTCCAAAACCCATCTTGAAAAGGTATCTCAGCTAGAGCTAAAACAGGCAAGCATAAAGGACATGTCTGGCAACACCAAGGTGGAGAGCATATGAACTATAACCAACTGAGAGCACTTATGTAATAAGAGAGACTTAGCTACTAGAATATTCTACTAAGGTTATTTAAAGGCCTACCCTACTGTAATGAATAATGAAAAATTTACTCCTCTCCACTAGTTTCTTCATTCACTACTTTAAATATAACGAAATAAAATCATGGCAATTGTCTGAAAAAAGTATAGGTGTTAGATAGAAAAATACATAGGAATTGCATGGTATGTATGTAAATGCCTCATATATATATTCTAGAGCAAGGACCATAATGCAACAGCAAGATTATTAGCAGTAGCAGCAAAGAACCACTTGAACTTAGCAAGCAGAAAGCGGTCTCCATAGGAACAAAAAATCACTGTAAAACGAGCAATCACTCAAAACATGCCCTGGAAACTAAAATCAAATAAAATGAGGCAATACAAAAAAACCCTCAAATTCAGAGATCTGCCACGTGACTTTTATTCTCATTGATACCCCTTTCTTTTTTTTTTTTTTTTTTTTGATTTCAAGTTCCTGATGACATAGAAGCTTCAACTCTGTTAAGATTAGCTACTGATGGAGATGAGTTTGATGTGGATTGAAGGGCAGAGATGGCCTGGAAGGATATACTGATGCTTGCTGCATTGTGGGTCATATTAGCAGTTCATAGGTAGGCGATACTTTTTATGTTCTTATTAGTCACCATGAGCCTATAAATTCTATAAATACTACATCCTTGGGAGATGAAGCACAGCAGGGACACAGCACGACACGTCGGAACACAACATAATTATAAAACATTAAAACATGACATATCACCTTAATTTGATATGCAACAACATTATTAATATAAAATATATATTTTCATTTATTCTATACTAAAGGCATTCATGATATCATAAAAGAAACTTTCTAAATATAAAAAGAACCAAATAAGATTAATAAAAACATATTACAAGATTTACAAATATTCCACTTAATGCCGTATGTATTTACATCTCTGTCACCTAAGCTTTAATTTTTACATCTATGCCACCTTACCTGTGCCTTAAAATGTGTATTTCACTTTCTAAAAAGTGAAATAGTGGTATTTTTGATATTACATGAAAGATTTGGGATGTATACATGTAAACAATAAAGTTTAGGTGTTAGATATGTAAAAACATAAGAATTGGGTTGTATGTCTGTAAATGCCCCAAAAATATTTTACCGCACAAGCAATCATCCTTCTCCCACCGTGACCCCAGCATGACAAAGCCCAAATTTACAACAAAAAAATCTTAACATAATTTGTGTGGTGTCAAAGCCTTGTGTGTATCTGACGTGTGTCTAGCACATTCGAAAGGCAATTAAGAAGAATCCGTGCTTCTTAGTGTAAAATGAATGAATTAAGTTATGGCTACTAACACTTTGGCATAATGAATTCATGGAGTTATAGACAACATCGAATAACCCTTCTCTTCTTTTTAATAGTCTGACCCGAAGATTCCTAGTTATCTCGTTTATCTATATCAAGTCTTAGTTTTGCTAATAAGGTTGTAACAGAAAATATTGTAGTCTTTCATTAAAAAGGGAAAATTGAAGAAGGAAAAAAACAAAGAGACACTTAGCAGGACAAACCTGAGGATAAACATTAGAAGCAGGAGATTGAGAATCAGAAATAGCAGCCAAAGATAGGAGATTTTTTTGAAACTGGGCTTGGTACCAAGACATTTATATTTGAAGATCAGATCAAAACTTGAATATATGAAAATGCTCAAAGTATACAAAAATAGTAAGAAAAAAGAGCTTTATATATATTTAAAACCTAATGCAATTCTCACCAAAAATTAAAAAAAAAATGATGAGGATCAATAAAGCAGATGCCAAATGGTTGGGAAAAATTAATAATGATCAACTTTCCTCCTCCATTTCAGATCTTGACATTATGACAATTAAAGTTCATATCAAAACTGTTGATTATTTTTAAAATCACAATAAACAGCTGCAAGCATAATTTCACAAAATTCAAAATCACTTGGCCATCAATTTTACATGCTGCAATAATTGTTTTTTATGATTAGAGTATTTAAAATAAATTTGGATGAAATAAAACATTGGTGCTGACATTTTAAAAGAGATTGATGTCATCCAATCATCTTTAATTTTTCAAATGTTTGATAAATGGTTAAACTATTATGACATGACAATTTAAAGCATGCTTATAAAACCAATAAAATTCCTTAAATAAGTTCCAAGAAAAAATAACTGAGAGGCACTCCCAAGAAGATGAAAAGGAAGAAAACAAAAGACCAATATGAATCGAGAGCTAATAAAATATAGTAGAAAATCTGAGTTACATGCAACAGATTAAGTATTATTATGCATTACATAGATATATGCTTAGTTTAAGAAAAGAGAACACTCATTGAGGATATTGCTGAAGTGCAGAAGAAAATTCTTATGAAATTAATATAAACAACCATGAATCGGCATAAAAAACTTGCAAGGAAATCAATTAAGTACAATATTTTTTTTATCCACGGGATTATCAACTTTTAATAAGGGAGATTGCTTTGAAGTACTGACCCCAAAAAGAATAACCAATTGATATTTATTCAAAATTAAGTGTCCCATTAAATTACTAAGAGAATATAGTATATACTTTACTATAAGATTTAAAAGGCTTACAATTAGGCAAAATTTCAAAGGAGGCTTATCCAAAACAGAGACGCCTAATAAATGATTCAAGGCAACAGATCAATAATAACACAAAATACAAAATCACCATTAAGTAAACACCAAATTGTTCATAGCAAATATACCCATATGAAATTCAATATAAGAAAATAAAGGGGCATTTACAAACACAAATGTATTTGCATATCTCAAACCTATTGTTTACTTTTTACATTTATAGCACCTAAATATTTCCTATATAAAGAAAGCACCACTGTTTTAACTTGTAAAAAGTAAAATACACCTTTTCATTTATAGGTAAAAATTAAATTTTTGGGGCCGTTTGGAATCAATTTTGATTTTTGTTTTCTATTTTTATTTTATTTTGTTAATGTTTTTACTTTTAAAAAAACATATTTTGTATGTTATAACATGTTGAGTTGTTTTTAAAAGAAAATAACCTTTATATATTTTGAGTGCTTTTAAAAACAAGCTAATTTTAATAAATTTATTTTTGAAAGGAAAAAAAAATAGAAACATGCAAAAAAAATGCATTAAACAAACATATTTTAAAATAAAACTAAAAACAAAAAAAAAATGACTTCAAATAAACCTTTAGGTGTTAGATATGTAATTACATAGAAATTAAGAGATAGAGTACGTATATCATACAAAAAAAATAATGAAGAAATGAGAGTGTGCACTTATAAAAATCACAAAGCGTGTTGAGTGAGTTTTATCATTATATATAACCTTTTAAGTTTATTTTGAGCAAAAGATACCTAAACTACTGTTTCATACATGATCAGTCTTGTACTATATTGAGTATATTGTTAGAGTTAAATCATTAGATCCAAGCTTTAACTCGGTGTATTCAATTCCAACTTCCAAGTCAAAATATTTTAAATTATACAATTGCAACAATTGGTCCATATATAGTTCTCTATTCTCTACTTGTGGCCATTCTCCATATGTCCACCTCTATCTCCCTCTACATTATGATTGCTACAAGTATATTATTTCCATAATATTGCTGCCTCTTGGCTAGGTACCCATGTTCATATCTTTTTTGCTCACTATTACACTGTAGTTAATTAAAGATTGAAGTCATATTTTTCTTCTTGGAAACTTGCATCCTATAGCATGTCGGTTTCTTTTTACTTAGCGACCCCGTGACCGCTCATGCGGTCGACTCAAGCGAATGACATAGAGCCAAACCAAGCAGCCCTATTTTTAATTATTTTCCAATTTTAGCGAGTTTCCTTGACGCAGTGGACACTAGGTAAGGAAGTAAAAGACATTGAAAATTTGTATTATAGAGGGCTTTTGTCACAGAATATTCCACCCATTCTAATTACCTCCAACCCATACACATAGCTGCAAGAGTGGGTGTGCTAACCCACGTGAAAGGCATAGTGGTAGTAACTAAGTGATTAATAACCTAATTATAAATGCTTATGGAAAAGAAAACAAAGAGAATATAAAAGATAAAGTGGTCTCCTGAAATGTTCTGAAGTAAAGGTTGCTCTAAATCGGATCCCTCCTCCCTGAGAACACGACTTGAGTTCGCTTGAAGTTATATTGTTGTTGTCAGAATGATGATCATGATAAATATCAGAAACATTAAAAATGGCTGATGTCTAGATATGATGGAAGAGACAAAATGTATGCTTTGTCGTTGATGTGTAGTTCAATTGAAAGTGGTTCCAATTTTGATGGTTGTAATTTTGAAGTAGTTTCACTAGGGAAGTGTTCCTTGCGAAGTCATACCATAACAAGAGCACCTGCATCAAAAATTTTTCTCTATCTGTGGGAATCAACTTGTTCTTTATATAACCGATTGTTGTCTATATAAGAGAATCAAAGTTGGTGACGATCTTAGTGGTGTTTTTACTACGAGCATCTCAAATAATTATGATATCCACTGTATGTTTAGGGGGCCTAGTGTAAACAGTATCGAATGCAGGTTCTCTAGTAGACATATTGATTGACGAATTCTAAGCAAATTTAGCTTGATTGAATATTTCTCCCATTGTTGAGGACGGGCACCTGCAAGACAGCGAAACATGTTTCCCAGTGTTTGATTGACGACTTCAGCTTGCCCGTCGGTTTGTGGATGATAAGATGAGCTAAATCAAATCTCGGTGTGTAATCTTTTCGACACTGTCATTGTTGGGACCCAAGTCTTAGATGCGAAAAGTGGAAAGTTTTGTTAGGTATTTGAAAAAATCACAACATAAATCATTTAAATCATTGTGTAAATGTTAGGGCGTCCTCTGAAAGTGACACACTGAATGACCTGGAGAT
>NEWO01000313.1:638550-691865 GCA_003013225.1 Phalaenopsis aphrodite
TAAATCAAAAGAAGGCCTTGGTTTCGGCACGGTAGGGCCACTCAGTGATGCAAAATTTTACTTGGTTGTTACTAGTAATCCCAATGAATGTTGTTTTGAAGAAGAAGATGATCCCGATGAATTTAGAATAGAAGATGCCCCTCCAGAGTTTGAAGAGGAGATCAAGCCTACTGTTGATGAGTTAAGAGAAATAAATCTAGGGTCAGAGGAAGATCCTAGACCTACCTTGATAAGTTCTTTGCTCAGTGATGAAGAGTCTACAAATTTAATCAAGTTGTTGGTAGAATTCAAGGATTGTTTTACTTGGAGCTATGAGGAGATGCCAGGTTTATCACCAGAGATTTCAGTTCATAAGCCCGGAATAGACCCCTTCATGGCTCTAGTAAAGCAAGCTCCCAGGAGGATGCGCCTTGAAATCGAGCAGCAGTTCACCGCTGAGGTTAAGAAATTGATAGAGGCTAATTTTGTAAGAGAAGAACAGTATCCAACATGGTTAGCCAACATAGTGCCAGTGAGAAAGAAGAATGGTCAGATCCATATCTGCATGGATTTCAGATATTTAAACAAAGCATGCCCGAAGGATGAGTTACCTTTACGAATTCCAGAGCTAATGGTAGATATTGCATCATCACATGCAATTTTCTCATTTATGGATGGATCATCCGGGTATAACCAAATCAAGATGGCACCGAAAGATGCAACATTTACAACTTTCAGAACTCCAATTGGGATTTAATGCTACACCGTAATGCCATTTGGATTGAAGAACGCCAGAGCAACTTATCAGCGAGCCATGACGAGAATTTTTGATGACCTCATTCACAATCAAGTCAAATGCTATGTGGATGATTTAGTCATTAAAAGTAAACGGAAGGAGAATCATTTGTATGATTTGAGGATTGTCTTCGAACGATTGCAACGATTTAATCTCAAGATGAATCCCCTAAAGTGCACCTTTGGTGTCATTTCTGGGAAGTTCCTTGGATTTGTTGTCCGTCACCGGGGGATCGAAATCTACCTAGAAAAGATTAAAGCGATATTAGAAATGCCACCCCTAAGAGTTTAAAGCAGTTACGATCTTTTCAAGGGAAATTGACATATTTAAGACGCTTTATTTCTAATCTGTCAGGAAGGTGTAAACCCTTTTCGACACTAGTAAAAAAAGACGCTAAATATATCTAGGATGAGAAGTGCCAAAGGGCTTTTAAAGAAATTAAGCAGTATTTAATGGCGCCACCTGTGTTGGCAACCCCGATTTTGGGTAGACCGTTGATACTTTATACAGCGGCTTTGGACGACTCTCTTGGTGCCCTGTTAGCACAGGTTAATGATGAAGGGAAAGAAAATGCCCTTTACTACCTGAGTCGTTGTCTGATTCCGACGGAAGTAAAGTATCCACCCATCGAGAAGCATTGTCTAGCTTTAATCTTCGCCGCTCAAAAGCTTAGGCATTACATGCTCTCTCATAAGGTCCACCTGATTTCGAGGGTTAATCCATTACAATACTTAATGACTCGGCCAACACTATCTGGAAGATTAGCAAGGTTGTCAATGATTCTATTGCAATTCGAGATAACATTTGTACCTCTTCGCACATTAAAGGACAAATTTTAGCAGATTTCCTCGTAGCGCATCCGTTGCCAGCCGATTCACCTCTCAATGATGATCTACGAGATGAGCAAATTATGAATATACAACCCTCCAATTCTCAAATTTGGAAAATGTACTTTGAAGGATCTTCGTCATCACAAAGAGATAAAGATTCAGGGACAGTAATACCTGGCAAAGCAGGAGCTGGCCTGATATTCATAACACCAGATCGAGGGTTGCTAAGGTATTCCTATCATTTAACAGAGCCTTGTACGAATAATGAGGTCGAATATGAGGCTTTAATCGCCGGATTGGAGTTAGCAATTTTAATGGGAATAACAGACATTGAGATATTTGGTGATTCACAGCTCATTATCCAGCAAGTGGCAGAGCAATACAAGATTCTGAAGCAATAATTGGAATAGTACTTTAATTATACAATGAAATTGTTGGAGCAAATCTCAAATTTAACAATATACCAGATACCGAAGAGAGATAATGCTCATGCGGATGCTTTAGCAAAACTTGCGAAAGAGTTAGCATTCCCACGAGAAAATTCAATTGATATCACTGTGGAAGGACGACAAATACTTTCTAAAATCAGCATGGATGTTCTGCAAAGGCTTGAAGTAGAAGAGATAGTGGCTGCAGTTGCAGAAGATGCTAATGATTGGCGGGAACCATTCATAGAATATCTGAAATCCAGGAAATTGCCAGAGGATAAGTCAGTGGCTCATCAAATCAAGAAGAGAGTGTTGTTGTACGCTTTAGTGGACAATGTTTTATATAGAAGATCCTTCGATCGAATGTGGCTGAGGTGCTTAAATAGGCTGGAAACATAAAATATCGTCAAGGAGGTGCACACAGGACTGTGTGGTGCTCATCAGTCAGGCCCAAAAATGAAAATGAAAATCAAAAGAATGGGTTAATACTGGCCGACGATGATCACCGACTGCATGGAAGTTGCCAGAAGTTGTCATCAGTGTCAAAAACACGGAGTGGTCTTGTATCAACCTCCGAATGTGCTGCACCCTACAATAGCGTCGTGGCCGTTCGAGTGTTGGGGCACAGATATCGTGGGCCCGATAGACCCTCCATCGTCAAAAGGACACCGTTTCATTCTCGCAGCAACAGATTATTTCTCAAAATGGGCAGAAGCAGTACCTTTAAGAGAAGTCACAGCGCATCAAGTTCTTCAATTCTTTAAGTCTCACATAGTGTATCGTTTCAGTGTTCCACGAAGGGTAATCTCAGATAATGGTCCAGCATTTAAAAGCACGAAGATCAACAATTTTGTCAAACGACATGGAATAGATTGGAGATATTCTACCATCTACTACCCTAGAGCAAATGGATTTGTAGAGGCTTTTAACAAAACTCTCGTGTAATTCTGAAAAAGACATTGGACAAAAATAAAAGAGGATGGCATGAGCAGTTATTAGAAGCTCTATGGGTATACAGGACGACTGTCGAAACTCCAACTTAGGCTACGCCATATTCACTTGTATACGGGTTTAAGGCCGTTCTTCCCTTAGAAGTTCAGTTACCTTCTCTCAGAATTGCAGTTGCCAATAAGATCACAACAGAGGAAAATGCTAGACTCCGATTGGAAGAGTTAAAAGCCCTCCAAGAAGACCGTTTAGCAGCACAACAGAATTTGAAACTCTACCAAGCCAGAATGATCTATGCCCACGATAAACTGGTCCGCCCTAGGATTTTCAATATTGGTGATTTAGTCCTGGTTCTCAGAAGACCTATTCTTGCACATCGTAATGTAGGGGGAAAATTTGAGCCAGCCTGGGAGGGACCGTACGTGGTCAAAAAATTTTATTCTGGAGGGTCTTATCAGTTAGTGGATTGTCAGGACGAAAGGCCTATGCTCCCAATTAATGGAAGATACTTGAAAAAGTACTACGCGTCGTGACGTTTCAAGGGACCCAATTGTAGGTCCTATGATACGCAGATGCGATAACTTTTAGTGACTGGGTCCAAGAATATTGTAATAAAATTAACAAGACAAGATGAATTCCCATAATAATGAATTTTCTTCATTTTTCCCAAATTCAAACATGAACTAAATCACTTTCTAAATAATAATGAGTCATTGTTCCTGTTCATTTGATTATCAACATGCTGACTTTTGTCCTATCTTTTGCAGGGAAATGTCGAACAGAAGACTGATTTTCTCTTTTAAGAATGACATAAATCTCGCATTAAACAAAGATTGGCACAAGGAGCCATCATTGATTTCGACTTAGACTTTGAGCAAGTTAAGTTGGAATATGAGGGGCACCTGTTAAGTGTGGTCAACTTAAAGGAGATGGAAGGTTTGAACCCAGTGCTCAGTTTTAAAAGTAAGGAGATTGACACCACTGCAAAGAAAAGAAAGCATGAAAATGGAGAGGAAACTCGGGAAAATGATGATGATCTGTCAGGAAAAGTTGGGCAGATGCGGTCAATGGTTTTAATAGCAGAAAGAGAGCTCGTCAGCGCTCCAACAAATTTGTCGAGAAAAGTATCATTGACTCGCACCCAACGCAGGATCGCCAGTCGAAAGAAGCGCAAAGCACTTGTAAAACTAGCAAAAAGACAAGCTGAGGAGGCAACTTCGGAGCATATTTTGAATTCTCAAAATAAAGAAGAAATGTCTGAGCAAATAATCCAGAATGTTCCGCTTCAAACTACAGCAGGAAGCCAGGTTCCACGAAGTTCAATTATGGAGACTACTTTGCAAGATTATTCCCTATATGGTTTTTGCGACGAATATATAGAATATGATGCTCATAGGGAGGAATGTGTTATAATTCCAACAATTTAAAGAAGTGAGGAACATCCATATGTAGAGCCATACGTCCCGCAGTATGTTCAGCCAAAGAGATTGCAGATAATTTCTGGAGAGGAACTAACAATGTTCTAGAAGGTGCGAAAGCAAAATTTTGAGTATTTTGAAAGGATACGAGGCAGATATGTCAATATTCTGGAAGGATTGGAATTGCATACTGACGTTTTCTCTGAAAATTAATAGAAAAGAATGGTGAAATATATTTTTGATCTCAGAGAAAGAGACCGAGAAGGCCTGTTAAAGAAAAGGACCTATTTAGAGCCCCTAAAGTGGATGAAAGGAAAGGGCAGGATAACAATTTAGTACGGATGTTGTTATAATTATGCATATGATAAAAGAGGGAATCCCTTAGGGATTATTCGACATGATGAAGTTGACCCGCAGCCACCGCTTATGAAAATAATGATAAAAAGGATGATAGAATGACGTATTTTACCAGCAGATAGTGTACCCAACAACTGCATAATTAATATCTATGAAGAAGGAGATTTTATACCACCCCATATTGATAACCACGATTTCGTGAGACCCTTCTGCACTGTGTCTCTCATCAGCAAATGCAATATAATGTTCTGGAAAGAAATACAGGTGGTTGGTTCAGCTGAATTTCATGGAGCAATGGAAATTCCTCTTCCTGTTGGCTCGGTCCTGGTTCTCAAAGGAAATGGAGCAGATTTGGCAAAGCATTGTGTACCGGGGGAATATCAATTACTTTCAAAAAAAATGGATGACAGTTAAGTACCATTTAGATATCAGCCTGATCCAGAACTCGAGGTTGGAATTATGAAACAGGCACGCCTCATAGTGTATGTGAGGGGGAATTTTGTTCCGGAACATACCTTTGTAGGAAGGGCTAGTTTCTACATAACTCCGAGAGGTCAGAAGGATGGACATGACATTAAAAGTCTATAATTTGTTTCGAGCAAGATCATTTTACGATTGGATTGTATCCCGATATATCAGATTTTGGAGGATCAATGAAGATTCCTTTTTGCCATATGATGCGATTGATTTAAGGATGTCAAATTAAATGTTAATTCAGTCTTGCAATGAACATGGAACAATGCAAAATAAAATAAAGAAAACATCTAATATAAATAAATTTGAAAATATGTATTTATAAATTATAATAAGTTAAATTAATATTAAAACCTTAAATTTTGACTTAAATCCCTTGTTAGTGGTCTTTTGGCGTAAACCCCTTGTTGGTGGCCCTCCTTCGACATAAATCCATTGTTGGTGGTCTTTTGGCGTAAACCCCTTGTTGGTGGCCCTCCTTTGGTGTAAACCCCTTTTTGGTGGTCCTCTTTTGACGTAAATCCCTTGTTGGTGGTTTTTTGGCATAAACCCCTTGTTGGTGGCCCTCCTTCAATGTAAATCCCTTGTTGGTGGTTTTTTGGCGTAAACCCCTTGTTGGTGGCCCTCCTTTGGCGTAAACCCCTTGCTGGCGGCCCTCCTTCAACGTAAATCCCTTGTTGGTGGTCTTTCGGCGTAAACCCCTCATTGGTGGCCCTCCTTTGGCGTAAACCCCTTATTGGTAGCCCATTTTTCGACGTAAATCTCTTGTTGGTGGTCTTTTGGCGTAAACCTCTTGTTGGTGGCCCTCATTTGGCGTAAACCCCTTGTTGGTGGCCCTCTTTCGACATAAATCCCTTGTTGGTGGTCTTTTGGCGTAAACCCCTTGTTGGTGGCCCTCTTTTGACGTAAATCCCTTGATGGTGGTCTTTTGGTGTAAACCCCTTGTTGGTGGCCCCCCTTACCTCCTTAAATTAATCTTTTTACTCGATTAAATCAAATGCTGCTAACTTGTGATAAATCTTTTCATTCTCAACTCGTTCTTTCACAAAATCTTTCTCGAGCTGTGGGTTCCTGATTGGGAACCCAACTCAAATTTAATTTCATATCAAATTTGACCTTTTCTTAAACAATTCTTTGGTTTGTTTGTCGCTTCGGTCAACACCAATACGCGCGGCGTGCCTATTCCGCACAGCACACCTATTAGGGGTCCATTTGTTGACCTCATTTTTGTGAGGTCTTCTCTTCTCCTCCTTAGAGCCTAGGATCTAGTTCTAGGAATTCTTATTGATTGTCTTAGAAAATTAGAATTAATACCCATGCTTTTAGAAAATCCTAGCCAATTCTTATTTTCCTTTTATGTCATGCATTTTTGGCACAAGATCATCATCTTATGAACGAGTGGTTATGAGTTATTTTGCGAAGACTCAAGGGAAAAGTTTCTAATAGGACTTCAAGCCTTAGGAAGACATCATCACGACCTTTTCGTCACATACACACACAAAATACACAAAGTTCACAAAATTGCACGAAATCGGACTTCAATTAAGCCTAAAGGACGGGTGAAAATGTGAACTTCTCCGAATGACCTCCGACGACAAATTGGACTGCGCCAACGCGTCCGAGATACCAATTTTGGTAGGAAAAGACTCCCATATTATCATATTTTCGACACAAGAAAATTGACACGCAAATCGATGAATTCGTCAAAACGACTTCTGACGGTGAAACGGACTGCCCCAGCATGTCTGGAACGTCAAAATTACCAAAAATTGACATCCATTTTATTATGATGTGACACACTAATAAAAATGCACAAATCAAATTTTAATTTTTGAAATAATTAATATTTTTATATTTATATTATTAATAATCTTAATTATAAACCCTAAACTGTATATTCATACGTTCAATTACCCATTTATCCATCACAGCTTGATCGAAGCTCGGCTCACCGCTCCCGGATCTCTTCTGTCGTTCGCGAAAAAGCCCTAGCTCCCCCGTCGGCCGCATCGAAGTAGATTGGGTGGCGCCATGGTTCGTCTCTCCCTCTCCTTCGCTCGCAATCCATGCAAATTCCTAGGGGCCGAACCAAATCTTCCCCAATCGGAATCTTGAATCGTGAATCTCCACTATCCTCTTACTCGCTGAACTCCTCTCCTCCCTTGGTTGAAGTTTTAGGTCCCCCACTGAAACCCTGTCTAAAAGCTTCCACGCCGTGCCACGCGAGCTGCTCCTCTGTGACAAATCCTCGCTTCTGTTGTCCTTTCCCGACGCGAAGTTTGTCGCTTCCCTCAGCTCTGCTCATCACTCGGGTGAGGGATAGTATTTTCCTCCTCCCTCTTTTGCAATAAAAACTCCATTTTGGGGAGTTCCTAGGGTTGGCCGAAAATTGAAAGAAAAGGGAAAGTGCTGCCTTTTTGTATCTAGGAGGAGTGGTGGCGAATTTCTGCAAAGAGGAAGTGCTGCTGGATTTTTTGTGGCTTGTTCGGTTTTCCTTGCTGGTTCACTCGTTACCTTTGCTTGGTTGCTTGTTTGGTCTTTGAGATTTTCGGTTGAAGCTTCGAGAGAGGGGAGGTGCTGTCGAGATTCTCATTGCTTGGTGTTTGTTCTCTCGTGGAGTTCCGTAGCTTGTTCATCTGCTCTTTCTTTTAGGACAGCTGAGCCGGTAATATCTCATGCATACCCTCTTCCTTTGTGAATTTCATGATATATGAACTTCTATTCGTATATATTTCAATTGGTCACATGAGGTTCAGATTGCATGAAAATTTATGCACATTCTATATATATATTTTGAAGGCTGCAATGTTTGAAAATCTTCACCAAGTTCTTTTGCAAAAATCCAAGAAATCAGGTGCTATATATTTAAATGTGTGAGGAATTGAACGACATGCGTGAAGGTGTTTGCTGGGGTTCTTTTTGATCATGAATACTGCACTTTTATTGTTACCTTGTGATTTCGAGGGGCATAATTGTTACTTTATTTGAGCTATGTTATTATCCGTTAAGACCTGTGTGAACACCAAATTGCAAGAAGATTTAGTGTTATTCTTTAAGATGGGTCATTAACATTGGGTCTTTAAGGACGAATATCACCGCTTGTTTCATTTCTTGATTATGCGGAGTCATATAAATGCAGAAGTTTAACAAAAAAATTCTGGAATTGAGGAGTTTAGGACTGTTTTGGCCTAGTGGCTTGATGTTTTAGTTTGATATTTGGGAGAGTTTTGTGTTGGGGTTTTTGTCCTTGCTTTGTTATTGTTTTTGTCACTCATCTTCGCTGTTTTGTGGAGTTCAACTTAGCATATTTGGGTTTGAATCTAATTGTTAATTGAAACCTCTAAATGAACCTTTTCTAGTGGTAATTTGAGCTGAGTTTACTGTAGTTTTGGGGTATTAACTTTTATGCCATGCAATGCTTTTGTATCTACATGCTTAGCTCATAAAGTTTCATCTTCACATATGCCACACAACTCTTATACTCTTGTAAAGTATTGCCAAAAAGGCCATCGATAATTTCAACCATGTGAATAAGCTTGGGGAGGAAATTTTCAACGCTCTCATCTCTTCATTTAAGTATTTATTTTTGTGTACGTCTATTTGTTTCAACTTCATTTCGGTTGGAAAATAGAGAAGGAATGATGGCTTGATCCCTATTTGTGAAATATTGAAACTTTTTGTTGGCCTATTTGCAAAAAAATTGAAATATTTGTGGTTTCATATTTGCAAAACCTGAAACATTGGAGTGTTATATTTGTAAAACAAAATCTGAAATATTTGTCGGGCTCATTTGCAAAAATCTGAAATATTTGTGGTGTTATGTTTGCAAAACCTGAAACATTCAAGTGTTATATTCGCAAAAATCTGAAATATTTGTGGGGCTTATTTGCAAAATCTGAAACATATGGGTGTTATCTTTGCAAAAATCTGAAACATTTGACTGTTATACTTGCAAAAATCTGAAACTTTTTGGTGGCGTATTTGCAAAATCTGAAATATTTGTGGTGTTGTATTTGCAAAATCTAAAACATTCAAGTGTTATATTCACAAAAATCTGAAATATTTGCAGGAGCTTATTTGTAAAATTTGAAACATATGGGTTTTATCTTTGCAAAAATCTGAAACATTTGAGTGTTATACTTGCAAAAATCTGAAACTTTTTGGTGGCGTATTTGCAAAACCTGAAGCATTTTTGGTGTTATATTTCAAAACCTGAAACGTTCAAGTGTTATATCTGAAATATTTGTGGGGTTCACTTGTAAAATCTGAAATATTTGTGGTGTTATTTTTGCAAAACCTGAAACGTTCAAGTATTGTATTCGCAAAAATCTGAAATATTTACGGGGCTTATTTGCAAAATCTGAAACATATGGGTGTTATGTTTGCAAAAATCTGAGAGCATTGGTTGACATACTTGCGAAAATCTGAAACGCATGATAGGTGGGATGTTAATTTGAGGCTCTATGTTCATTCCCTATTATTACTACGTGTTTTCCCACTTATTGAGGCTCGATTTTGGCTCTTTGGAGCTGGATAAAGGCTAAAAATATTTCTCTGTTTTCACCATGTTGGATTTGTATCTCATTATAAACTTTTGATGAAAGATGTGATTAAATTATTTTTGACATATTTATGTTTTTCTGGAAGGCTAGGGAATTACATCTTCCATTAATTAGTGTTTCTTCTTTTATGAAATGTAAAAGGGTTGTACAGTTTCATTTGGAGAAAATATAGGGTTGATGTAAATTTGATTTATGAAGAGGCTTGGAAATTCATGAAAATGCCATGCGTTGATGAAAAAGTGAGAAAATGATATCTTTTTAAGATTGATTCAAGACTCCTGAAGCTTCATTTTGGGATTCATATCAAATTTGATTTATAAAGGGGTTTGGAAATCAATAAAAGTGCCATTTGAAAAGGATATCCTTATCGAGATTGATCCGATTTTTTTCCTTTTTGACGAATTTAATTGTTTTAGACCGATACATTCAAGATTTTATTTTAAACTTCATTGATTTGGCTTGACTTTAAAAATGTATTGGTCTCCTTTTCGTTCATTTTTTTTAACGGTCAAGTTAAAAATGAAAATTTCTGATTTAATTATATTCAGAAATGATTCACAGTCTTAAGGGAAAAAGAAAAGTAAAAGAAAATTTAAAAATAAGTTTTGGATCTTCGAGGTGATAAAATCTAAAAGAAGGATATGATAGTGAACCATCTACCGTTCCTTTTTGCATATAAAAGATAAAACTGTAAATTGAAAGAATATTTAGGGGTTGGAAGAAAGTGAGGGTTTAGATAACATTTAAGGACATGGATTGGAAAGATTAGTAGACCTACACTTAGGTCCTTTAAGTTTGGAATAAACCTGCATCCAATTGTCCTAATTAGATTTGAATCACACTTCACAACTCTTTTGCCAAAGCTATAGTTTTACCCCTTTGGTTTTAGGAGCCTGATGGTGAGCTAAGCTTAATCTAAAGATGTTTGAGGGTTAGTTGAGAGGCTCTTAGTTGAGGTTAGACACTTTAAGACACTTTAAGTAAGCTAAAGTGTAGGCATCCTAAATCTTGTTGATACACTATGCCTTAGTTTAGAATAACCTACTGTTAGAGTCATTGTTCAAAACTAAAACTAAACCAGGAGATGCTAATACGAAGAGTTTATAGCTAACATTGTGGTCAACGCGACGAGGAACAATTTCCAGGTAGATCTGCAGTAGCAAAACATCTTCACATCACATATATACCTTCTTTAGTTTAAATAACGACCTATAAGATCACTCTTTAGGCTTTTTGTACAACTTTGTTGTACAATTACAAATCCTAACGATTTAGGATTCCGAGGTTACCATGCGGTACGGTGTAAATCCTCCCATCTTTTTAGGCTATTTGCACAGTCCGATATTGTGTAAACATAAGTCTTAAGTCCTAAATAATATACAGGATTGAAATATTAAATTACATCTTTTCAAAAGACATAAAGCAAAATATTAGGATAGTTGGGACATCTCTGGGGTTTCTCCTGGATCTGTGATATCCCCTACTTTTCTTTCCTTTGGATTCCTTAAATAATTGTTCCTATTTTGAGTCATTCCCGTTTGATTTTCCCATGTCCAACCATGAAAACCTAAACTTTGAAATCTTGAAAACAAAACTACCTGATCTTAATCGAGAGTTTTCTTAAATGACTCCCAGTCATTTAAGATATAATTAACTATAGGGGCTTGCCTCTATAAGGAACTAGGAACCTAGATAAAATAAACCTTATCTAATCCTCGTATTAGGTAGGGGAACTTGTCGGCAAATAAGACAATTTCGAAGACCAAACAGATGTCACAAATTGTTTAGTCTAGATGATTGAATCCCTATTACAAGTAATATATTTATTCTTTAGGATAAGTGTATTGCTTGTAGTACTGCATTAAATCATCTAAACTATTTAAAATGTGAGACTCGTTTGGTCTCACCTATTTTAAAATTAAAATGTTACTTTTTAAAATAAAAAGGGTTGTATTCATATTTAAATTATTTTCAAAATAAAAAAATCACTACCTTTTCAAACCACGAAGTTGAAAAATAAAACGACCGACAACGGACTACGGTAGTTGTGAATTCACACTTGGGTGCATTAAGGAAGAGCTGGTGTTGCCTTAATGTAGAGAAGATTAATTGGAGATGATTAAGATGCTCTTTCAAGGAAGCACTACAAACAAAAATATCATCAAAGTGAAAATTGCAGAATTTGCATAAAAATGGTTTTAATACCTTATTCATGAGCCAAATAAAGGTACTCGAAGCAATGCAAATACCAGATTGCATGACTCGCCACTCTTATAAACCTTCTAGTATTGACATCTTCCACTCATCTCCGGGGCAAAAACGGATCTGGTGATAGCCACTGCAAAAGTCTAGTTTTGAGAAAAGTTTAATGCCAGAGAGTATATCCAAAATAGCTTCCAACAGAGGCATAGAGAAACGATGTTTTATTTTAATATTGTTAATGGCACTTCTATCAATACACAACTGCCAACTTCCGCCTTTCTTCGGAATGATCAACGAGGCAACAACACATGGGCTAACACTTGGCCTAATGAATTGCTTGGCAAGTAATTCGTCAATTACTTCCTGTAAGATCTTTTGCCATTTGGGATTAATTTTGTAATGTTGTAAGTAAGGACGTGTTGATGTCGACATGAAGTCGAATTTGTGTTGAATGGAGTGAATCAGTGGTGGTAGTTTTGGAAGGTCCTTTGGCAATATATAATGATATTGTGACAACACGTTTATAAAACTACATTAATTTTTTGATGTGAATTGTATGGTTCAGTGGCCAAAATTGCAAATAAACACTTCTTAAAATGAGTGATAAATTTGATTTTTTGATACTGTAAAAAACGCAAAATTATTTGGTGTAGCAAATTTAAGAGTTGGAACTGTAGGAAGTAAACGAATTCTTCTTCCTTCCCACTCAAAAGAATAAATATTAGCCCTGTAATCATAGATTTCCCCATATCAAACTGACAGGATCTCCAAGGTATTAGATGACATGCATCCATCTCAAGGCCATCACATAATTTTTTTTCCGATTGATGTTACTTTGCATGACTCAGTGATTGATACATCAATACCCTTTCAAATCCATCTAATATTGTAATGATTGATATGTTTGGTGTTCTTTAATTGTAATTGTTTAAGTGCATTTCCTAAACTTATGTTTTCAGTACATCCACTATCAATGATAATACAGACTTTGCCATTGATAATACAAGTCTTGAAGATCGCATAGCGCTGAGTATAAATAGGTTGTATAGGAGCCAACAAGACCCTTTCAAGGATACAAGAAAGAAATTCTCCATCATCTACCAATACTTCTATGGTCTCAAATTCTTGGAAGGTAAAAGCTTCTTTATTTTCATTGTCAGCATCCAACAACTGAAGTTGTTTTTGATTCAGACATTCATCAGATCTATGATCAGGATGAAACATCTAAAGCATTTTGGTGGTCGTGGTCTCTTGTAAATATTATCATTGGTTAATAATTGTTTCCCAGTTTGCTTCAAATCTGGAGGTGTTATTATAGGTATAGAGGGTGGTGGTTGAGATTGAAAACTCTTAAAAACATTAGGAGATACCTTATGTAGTTCTAGTATGTATCACTAGCCATATTCGTGTGACGATATTGTGCCCGTACTGGCTATCTATTCAGTTGTAATTCAACTTTAAGTGCACAATTAACGACAGGTGATCATGTCCAAATTGCATTTGTCTGCAATCGATCTTGGATGCTATGGCAGAGGTAACTCAGATGCATAAAACTCATCATGAAGAACTAAAAAAGGTGCTCTCTTAGTTGAGTGTGGCGTTGACAACTAGAGGAAGCATGAAAGCAGTTAGCTTTGTGCAAGAAGGAGGTCCTAATTAGCTTAGCTATACCGTGACGGAAACATGATGAGTGGACATCCCAGAGCCAAATAACTGTGCATGCCCTAGGAATACTTGGCATATAAAAAAAAACTTATATGGGGAGGAGCAATATCTCGATGTTGCTAGCATTTTGTAGGAGAAAAAAATCAAAAATACAACATTGTACCTCACAAATACCGCAATGTACATGTCAAGGTGGTGACGGCAACAAGAAAAAATGAGGAGGGCAATGTGCTCCATTGACACATTTGATGCCCTCAAGAATGAGTTAAAAATGCAATTCTACTCAAAGAATGCTGAAGGGGAGGCATGTGATGGCCTACACAGGCACAAGCAATCGGAGATTTCATGAATATGTCAAGGACTTCACTAACCTAGTGTTAGAATCCATGACATACCTGACAAGGATTCTCTCTTTTTCTTCATGCACGGGCTAAAGGCATGGGTAAAAAAAGTTAAAATGTTGTGACGAGCAAAATCTTATTGTCACCTTCGTTACTTATTCTAGATAGAAAGAATCATTGAAGTTCAAGGTAAAAAAGTATGATAATGGCAAAGATGTGAAAGAACAAAATCAAGGCAACCACAGAGAAAACAATATCACTAAAATTTCTCCAAATATAAAGACAAGAGCAAGCAAAAATAGAAAGACCGATCTGCTCCAAGGCATGGCAGTTTCTTATGTGGTGGTTCTCACTGGATAAGGAAAGGCCCAAAAACAAAGGCTTTGAATGCACTCATTGCTAATTTTGAAGAGCAAAGAACAAAGAAGGATGCTCAATGTGGTAGCTTGAAACTAGTTAATATTACTCAAAACTTCCCGAAAACTCGGACTAAGAACTACTAGTTGTAGATATCATCATCAATGGGAAGGAAATACTGATACTGTTTGATACGAGGGAAACGTACAACTTCATCTCCAAAGAAGAAGCCAAGAGATAGGGGCTTAAAGTAGATCGTAGAAGTAAAACAAAAAAGCCATCAATTGCATAACAATACCAATCCAAGGCATAGCTCGAAGAATGAAGACCACTTTTGACATATCAGTGAGTAACTTGGACCTAACCGAAATTCCACAAGACAATTTCAAGGTAGTACTTGGAATGGATTTTCTCAACCAAGATAGAGCCTTTCTTATTAAATTTGCGAACACAGTGTGCATCCTAGATGGAAATTAGACTTGTGTAGTACTAAAAATAAGGACGAGCAAATCTAATATGAAGGTGCTATCAACTAAGCAGGTTGACAAAGGATTGAAGAGAAATGAGAGTGATGTGAGACTCAAGGGGAGGGGCTAAACAAACTGTGCAAAGGTGAACCAGTTTAGCTAATGTCGTAGGTGGGCCGACTGACCCTTTACGGTTAAGAGTTGCCGCACAAGGGGAAAAACTTCATTCTCTTAGTTATCTTCTATTATAAGTATGATATTTTCTGTTTTAGTGTTTTGGTTTTGTTTAATTCAGATTAGTTGTCGATGCTCAAGTTCTCGCTTCTAGAATTGTATCCAAGGAGAAGTGGTATTTCGGTTGTATCCTACTTTAATGTGGTGATTATCTCCACTAAATCTCGTGCTTATTCCCTTCTCTGCTCACTGCCACCCTGCCTATGCACCTCCCCTATCCCTATTCCCTGTCGGCAGCCCTAACACCAACTTACTATTATCACAACTCTGTCACACACACTTGTTCTTGTTGTAATCCTATCCCACACACATGTTGTCTTAATCCCTTCCCACAACACCTGTTGTCACTGTAATCTCATTCCCCTTTTTCCGCTGCCGTCACAACCCCCTCTAATCCTTTGAGCACTGCTACCAACCCCTCTCACCTACCAGACAACTACCACAACCCTTCCTCCCGCCCTCCAGTGATTGACAACCCCACCCCCCTCCAATCTTTTGTTGTAACCACAATCTCCAACTGCACACCTACCCGTTGTCCAGCTGCTGCCCACTACCCTCATCCTTGTCTAAGGGTGTTGTGTTGTGCCATTCTATTTGTGTTCTAAGAACTCTTGTTGTAATTCCACTGCATTTCTGTAATAATATGTTTAGTTCGCTGCAATTTGGGTTACTTCCGGTATCAATTGGTATCAGAGTTAAATTGAACCTAGCCCTATCCTAGGGTTTCCTAGAAATCATTCCTACCCAAGCCACCTCCACCAAAAATTTTCTATCCTATCTTCAATTACCTCTCTCAATTCCAAAACTCTAACCATGTCATAAAGAAGACACATGCCCTAAAATACCTGGTAAGAGATATAACGAGAAATTCATCGACTTCAACAGAGACTTGCAAAGATGGATGACGGGACGAAAGGAGAGATTACCTTCAACTATTATATGGAGAGTCAAAGGGAAGAGAAGAACAAGGATCTGAATCCCTTCCATGGAGAGGACTTTTGTGATAAAGATATGCCACGACAAGTTGAAATTCAGTATCAAAGAAGACCGAGAGAAGAGATAACATATGAAGGACATAGAGGCTTCGAAATAAAGGAGGCTTCGAAATAAAGGTGGATATACTAAAGTTCGATTGAGGCATGAGTCCAGAAAATTTTATCGAAGTGCTGCATTCAGTTGAGAGAATCTTCTATTACAAGGAAGTTTTAAAAGATAAATAGGGAAAACTAGTGACCATCAATTTGAAAAATAGTCTTCTTGTAGTTGGAAAACTTATAGAAGCAGAGAAAGAGAGAAGACTGACAAGATTACTAGAATTAAGAACATGATGAAAGAGATGCGGAGAAAATACCTACCTCATTACTGTCGAGATATGTTTTTGATACTCTACCTACAACAAAGAGAACTATCAGTGGAGGAGTTCACGACATAGTTTAAACTGTTGCAGATTATATGTGAGTTGATCGAGCCAGATGAATATTCCATAGCCTGATAACTGGGAGGTTTGAAGCCTATTATCAGCAACATTGCACGGTTTTAGCCTTATTAGTCATAGGGAAATGTCCAGAGCTTAGCATTGAAAGTTAAAGGACAGCAGAAACAGAGCAAGCAACCACCACCATTCAGACAACCACCTGTACGGGGGAGACATTAGCAGGAACATACCTTACAAAGTTGAGAAGATGGGTGACGATAAGAATAGAGCTACTCAGATTTAAAAAAAGCTTGAGAAGAACAACATGACCAGTGCATTCCCAGACTGAAAGTGCTTCAGATGCCATGGATTTTGGAACATCGCTTCCAGTTGCCCAACGAATCAAGTTTTGTCTTTCACCGAGCAGGGTGCAGTGTAAGTCAACAATGAAAAGGCGATTGAAGAACAAGGTGAGGTGTACCATCTTCGACCATATAAAGGTGAGATGCTTGTGGTTCAATGTGTACTACAGACTGAGAATACAATGGAGTTTTAGTAGCTTTGACATAGCATTATCTACACTCTTTGCACTGTGAACGAAAAGGTATGCAATCTCATCATTGTTGAAGGGAGCAGCAAGAGTGTTTTGTCAATACAATTGGTGGAGAAATTGAGCCTCATGACTTGGAAGCATTTCGATCGTATTCTATGATGTGGTTGACGAAGGAGAACAGAGATAGAGAATTGGCATGAGGTGTCTAGTGGAGTTTTCAATTAAAAGCTAGCTGCAAGATGATGTGTGGTGCGATGTGGTGCTTAAGGATGTTTGTCACATTTTCCTAGGGAGACTATGATAGCATGACCGTAAGACTCAACATAATGGGTACATGAATACCTCATCCATCAAAGGCGGTAAGCGTATTGTCCTCCTATCTTCTATGGAGTTCAAGATAAAAGGTGCCCTTACCAGCCGACAAGTGTCGTTAGTAGGATCAGTGCTGGTGACAATAGTTGATGATAGGTCTAAAATACTATCCCAGACATGGGACAGTCACCACATAGAGCATTTCAGGATATCACGATCGATACCTTATCGTCAAGGCCACCACCATTCATGGAGATTCAGGCAACCCTCACTTCAGACCATGCTGAGCCAACCTTGAGTTATTTTGGGAGGATTTAGTATTAGTATAGGTGTCACATAGACAATTTTGTTTGGTATAGAAATTCCAAAAGATTGGACTGATATGGATCATTGCTCAAAATTGAGGAAAGCTCCTCCGGTGTTTTGGGAGATAGTGCACCGGCAGTGAGATCCAGGAGTTGTTAGAGCTACAGTTGAAGATCCTTCTGCCACGAGAGATTATAGCAAATCAGTTACCAACAACAATTAGACATAAGCTTTGAGGAATTTGGTCAAAGCTCTCCCAACCACGGGAAACTGACGCGGGGCTCAAAGGGTGGGGCTGAATTGGCTATGCAAGAGTGAGCTGGTTCAGCCAAGGTAATAGGGGGTTGGCAAGTCCCTTTTCTAGTTTAGGGTTGCAGCCCAAAGAAGAGTCTCCCCCCTTCTAGTTATCTTCTCTTATGAATATGTTAATTTATGTTTTAGGGTCCAATATTCATTAAGCATTTGTTGAGTTTTCGATTGGGAAAGTCGTCAATGTCTCAAGTTCTCCATTCTAGAACTGTAACTGAGGACATGTGGTGCTCCGACTGTATGTTGTATCTTGCTCCGAGGCGGTGACTGCCTCCATCAACTATTTAATATTATTTTAGAAACTAAAAAGATGCCTTAGGAGTGGAGGAAGAGTACTTTAGTACACATTTTGACAATAAAGGGAACGTACAAGAGTGTGCAAACTATAAAAGAATTAAGTTGATGTGTCATACTTTAAAATTATGGTTAATTGAACCTAAGTTAAGACGTGACAAAAAAAATTCTCATAATCAGTTTGGATTTATGGCACACAGGTCTACTACGGAAGTTATACATTCATTAAGAGGTTTGATGGATAAGTACAAAGAGAATAACGAGCATCTACATATGACTTAGGTTGATTTAGAAAAAAACTTATGATAGGTTCCAAGAGAAATCATTTAGAGAGCCCTAGAGAAGCAATGTGTTGACATGACTAATATTCAAGTCGTTACAGATATGTATACTAGAGCTATTACTTGTGTTTAAACAGAAGGAATGTTCAACTACATTCCAATTTTAGTTGGACTACATTAGAGACCAACTTTAAGCTCATATCTTTTTGTTTTAATTATGGATGTTCTTACTGGACATTTACAAGAGGATGTACCTTGGTATATGTTTTTTGCAGATGATATTCTTCTGCGGATAAGACTAGAGAAAGAGTTCAAGAAAAACTTGAATTATGGAGGTCGACATTGGAATTTAAATGCCTTTGTTTGAGTAGATCTAAAAATAAATACATAGAATGTAATTTTAGTAGTGATGGTTCTAATAGCAGAGTTGTAAAAATGAGATCAAATCATTAAAAGATGTGAATTTTTTAGATATCTAGAGTCTATTGTTCAAAGTGATGGTGAAATAGAAGAGGATGTTATTAGTAGAATTCATGTTGATTGGTTAAAGTAGAGGAATGCATCGGGCCTATTGTGTGACAGAAAATAACCGCTTAGACTGAAAGGAAAATTTTATAAGATAGTGATGAGACCTGCAATGCTTTATGGCGCAGAAGATTGGCCATTGAAAGAGGCACAAAACAAGGTTAAGTGTTGCTAACATGAGAATGCTTAGGTGGATGAGTGGCTTGACACTTAGAGACAAAGTGCAAAATGAATATATCCATGATAAGGTTGGTGTAATTCCAGCGACGGGCAAGATTAGAGAGTCTTCCTAGATGGTTTGGTCATATTAAACATTGATTATATGATGATCTGATTAGAAAAGCAGGTGTTTTAGACTCAACTTATGTTAGAAAGGCACAGGTAGACCTAAAAAAACTTGGGCATATTGTATAAAAAAATGAACTTAATCTATTAGATTTAAATAAAAATATGATAATAAATATGATGCAATGGAGAAAAAGGCTTCATGTAGTTGACTCCAATCAGTGGAATGAAGGCTTGGCGTTGTTGTTGTTGTTGGTGTGTAATCTTTGCCATAATTCTCTCCAGAAATAGGTTATAAACCTGATATCTCTGTCGAAGGAAATAGTATAGGATAATCCTTCTAATAGGATAATTTCACAAAAAAACAAATGAGCCATATTGAATGCATCAAAAGTTTTTTTACTGGCTATAAAATGGTTCATTCTAGAAAATATGTCAGCTACAACCATCATAGATTCAATAACTTTTTTAGTTTTTGGGAGACCCAAAATAAAATCAATGCTAAGGTCTTGCCATATGGTTTTTGGTATTGGTAAAGGGGTATATAATCCTATATGAGTGACTTGACACTTAGAGACAAAACATGAAATGAATATATTCCTGATAGGGTTGGTGTAGCTCAGTTGCGGACAAAATTAGAGAGTCATCCTAGATGGTTTGATCACATTAAACGTTGACTATCTGATGATCCGATTATGAGAGTACATGTTTTAGATTTGACATATGTTAAGAAAGACAGAGGTAGACCTAAGAAAAATTAGGCGTATTGTATAAAAAATAATCTTAATCTTTTATAATTAAATGAAAATACAACACTCAATAGGAAGCAATGGAGAAAAAAGATTCATGTAGCTGACTCCATTTAACGGGATAACGGCTTGTTGTTGTTGTCTTTGGTCAGATAGACTCGAAGACCAATAATACTTAAGTGAGATTGCCAAACAAATTGGCAAGATAGATTGGCAAGCCAATTTTTATAAGAAATATGTGCTATGCATGTAAATTATAAGAATTTAGCAATTAAGATAATAATTTCTTACTTATATTAATTATTAAGTTTGGCAAGATTGATTCGAAGAAAAACAATTCTTAAGTGAGATTGCAAGGCAAATTGGCAAGATAGATTGGGAAGCCATCTTTTATGAGAATTATGTGGAATGCATGTATATTATAAGAATTCGGCCATCTTACTTGATATGTTCTCTAAGTTGGCTTTGGAGCCATGGGCGATTCTAGACCTAATAGCAGCAATAACAGGCAACAGAGAAGCAAATTAACAGAGAAATAAATAACAACAAGAAGATGATAAAAAAGAAGTAACGGTATCTTTTAACATAGCAGCAAATCAAGCATCAAACAATAAGCAGCAGCTATTAGTAGAAAGAAAGCATAACGAGAAGGTAGAGCTTATATGATTTGTGGGTTTTATGATTAGAAAAGGACATGGATATGATGGCCATAAGATGTAGTAAGATATAAGGAATGAGGAGTTGGATAGCTACATTATGATATGATGTGTAGAGGTTGTAGCAAGGTGAGACGACAAAGTTGGTGCATGTGCACACTAGTTAGCTAAAGGGTTAAGAGCTGCTACCTCTCCTCCTATCCTAAAACCCTAAGCAGAAAAAATGCATGTAGCATGCATCAGTCACCGTCCACGCATAGGTTTCTGCGTCACTGAAGGGAGAGGCGGAAGTAAGCAAACCTTCTGAATCTGCTCAAAGGAGACTTTCTCATTTTAACCACTGAATCCCACTCCCCTGTCTTGCTCCCGTTAGAATCGCTCGCCCCGGCTTCTTCCCAGTTTCCATGTCTCCTTCTTCATCTCACTCTTTTCCCCCCGAATTCTCCAAATCCTTGACGGCATAGAATAGATGAAGTCGTGAGCAGCTCGCCTAAGAATAATGCATCAACGGGACTAGCGGCATGTCAGGGAGAATGCATTCGTGAGACCTGTGAATTTACTATTTTGGCATTTCAGGAAAAACGGGGAAGAAACAACATTTCATATTTATTGAGATTAAGCGTCTGGAGAGCGGTGCGGGGCGCGGAGTTTGCGGCCGGTGTTCGACAATTGGCTTTTACGGATCGAGCGCCGCTGTTCGACCTTCAATCCGCTATTTTGCTACCCAGCATACCCCCGCCTCCCATGGCCACCCCCTCTTCCCAGGTACCCTAAGCACCACCTTGTTCCAAAAGCCGCAGGGGCCATTCCCCTTGCCGACGCCCGATGCGTGCTTCTTCCGCCTGCGTCTCCACCCAGAGTATGATACATTCGTCTTCCCCGCTTTTACTTTCATGTTAACCTTAAAAATATTTATGAATTTCTGATTATTTGGGGGACCATTCCTTGTATTTGAGCTGCTCTGTTTTGAAAGCAGTGGATTGGGTTAGGGTTTTTGACGAGACGAACAATGAGACCCATCATTGTGATAGATAAATACGACAACTTTACTTATAATCTGTGTAAGCAAAGCCTGATTATTAGGTTGTTTACGAATCTTAGCCATGCAGGAATAAGGAGAAGTGCCTTTTATTGTTGATTGGAATTTAAGCAATATGTTTCCTAAATTTGCTTATTTGCTCGAAGATATGGAACCGCATGCTCCTTGTTTTTCCTGCACACAAGATGGAAAGATTGTTAAAAAATTATTTGAACTGTTGCATATTTGGTGGATTTCGGGGGATGGATTTAAGAGCTTATTTTAATACCAGTAGTTTTTTTAACATAAGTCAGCTTAAACACTTTCAAAGTCATGGATTGGTGTTCTTCATTTATTTAAAATATTGCTTACTCCTACGAGCAAATGAGTTTATGCACAAACTTGAAAGACTAGAGGGTACATGTTTTGCAGATATTTCTTCTATCTATAGTTTGGAGAAAGATTCTACAATGTATTATCAAAATATTTGGTCCATATAACCTATAGTCTGTGGAATTTTAATAGAAGCATGAAATTAATGTAGAATGTTATGCAACTTATGAATGACTTACATGACAACCATTTTTGAAGTGCAATTGCCTCATATCTGTAAAACACGCTTAAAATTACAAGACTCGAATTTTGTTTTATAAATGTAAATTTTTTTAAACATTAAAAAATGTGATTTTAATAAGCATCCCTTATGAAATCCATCTTTCTTTGCTACAATAATGTTCCAAAAAAGTAGAGGCGCTCTCGAACCAATACTCCTTGAAAGTTTAGATACATAGAGAAAGTTTAGCTCATAATTGAGAAGTTTTATAGATTCCTTGATTTTTATTTTTAGTGGAACAACAAGTTCATTTTTTTCCCAATGAAGATGTCAATTGGTTTTAGTTTCAGATAATTTATTATGGAACTATGTTTTGTGATAAGATAATTTATAAAAATATATATAGTAGAGACAAGGTTGCATACTTTCTTTATTGCTCTTGATGAGTCATTTTATTGATTTTCATGTCAATTCATTTTCTGGGAACTAAAGAATAAAAGCATGTTAGAATCATTAAATTAAAGAATTGTATGATTGGTTACATTTGAGTGCTCTAGTATCAAGCTTATCCCAATTTACTAAACAGGGGCGGAATGGTCATATTTTTAGAAACAGTTGTTCCACAGTTGTTTTGACACAGCTGCAAAAAACAAGCAACCAGCTTCCCCACAGCAGCTTCCTAGGGTAGCACAGCTCTAGTTGAAAAGCTGAGAAGCTGCAGCTACCCCAAACAAAACCTAAGTGTTGTCAGTTTTGCGGCTTCGCATTTGTGCTTTATTTTCTATTTATTTATTAGATCACATTAGGATGATTGTTTTGATTGATGATTTCTTTCTAGTATACAGGAAAGAAACGACATAAGCTGATAGAATTAAGGAAAAGTACCCGAATAGAATTTCTATGAAGTTATCTTTCCTTGATTATTTTGATTTATATGGGCAGTTTCAAGCTGCAAAGCTTTACTTTTGTATGGATTTATTTTTATTTTTAGTGATGCCCTACTTAACATTGATAGTGTAATTCTATATGATTAGAGGATGGTTTTAAGTTTTAGTTAGGTGATCTCGCCTTCATCGTGGATGCAAGTTTCTAGCTCAATTATATTTATGGATTATTGTACATAAAAAATGTGTCGACCTGAATCACAAAGACATCTCGTTGATGGCGAAGGAGGTGAAGTGGGGCCACGGGGCCTACCAAAGATGACCTAGCACCACATGCTCAACGGGCCAATCTTACGTCTTGGGAAGATGATACACCTAAGACAGATAAGGGATGGATCAATCCCAAAAAAATTGGGATTCGTCTGACTAGACCCACTCAGATGAGTATGCTAATTTCCAACCAGGATAGACTCGTAAAGAGAAGCAAATCATCTATTTCCAAAATGGTTGATGTGAACTCTCATTGAGGCATTGCCTAGTCTAGAAGCCACCCGACCTAATGGCTGCTCGGTCTCACAATCACTCGATTTGTCAGCCACTTGGCCTAATAGTAGTCTGTACTAACGAGGCATGACCTGATGATTGCGAAGGTCAACGACTATTGGTCTGAAGTTCGTCCGATCTAATCGTAACCCAGCCAAATCCATGGGTCCTACATGTCATTTTTAATGTATGGATTGAAATACCCCCATCGTACCTACATGCTTTAGGGATACAATATGATATTGTGCGTTGACTCGTTTCTATAAATAGGGGGTCTATTTTATGAATAATGGTTCACGAATTTACTATTCATTATTGTATTATTACTCTCTATCCCTCTCTCTCTCTCACTCGCACATTCTTCAGCGCTTTATTCCTTGAGCAAACCTCTCAGATAGATTTGGATTCAATATCCTAAAAGGTGCGGAGAGCGTATAGCTATGCCGCAATAAGAAGAGAAGCACAACTGCAAAGAGAAGCGAGTGGCCAAAGAATGGTAGCTAACGTAGATCCCCCACGAGACAACATTGAGGAACATATTTAGAGAAGAATGCAAGAGATGAAAACTCAAATTATGGAGTAAGTGTCAGGTCAGATTGTCAAAATTCTGAGGGTCATAAGAGCCCTGATAGAAAATTGGGCCACATAAGAACCGAACCAGCCAAAGGAGGTAGTGTCGGTGAACAATAATAGGAGGGTGAACAACGATTCTGAGGTGGCAGTGATTCGCAGTACCAAGACAGTGCAGAATCTACACAAGTGGAAAGGCGACATGTAAGGCATACTGAGGCATCATTTCAACATAAGAACGCTTTCTCCCTCCAATTCTCAAGAATAGAGACCCAAATAAATTCAAATTGCTAACGGTGGAAGCTTACAAAGGGAGGTCAGATCCCTTCGACCATATCGTTGCATTTAAGTAGTTCGAAGCTTGCTCAAAATCTTAGATGCATTTAAGTGCCATGTGTTTTTCACCGCTTTGAGGTAGTCATCCTTGAAGTGGTTCCATGTACTTCTGGTCAGGAGCATCAGCAACTATGTTGATTTTAAGAAATTGTTTTTAACGCAGTTTGCCAGTGTCCGAAAACCCACAAAGAGTGTGCAATCCTTATGACAACTGAAGCATAGTGAGCATGAGAGTTTGCGAACATTCATTGTACTCTTCCAAAAAGAAATGTTGGAGTTGAAAGATGACATGATTCAATGTTATGTGATTTCATATGCATGTTATCATTCTTTTTACTATTTATTTTACTTCATTTATCATGTTTTAATGCTTGTGGAAAATTTTTTGTGTTATTTTATAGGTTATATGTGTCAAACATGTAAAACGGAGTCAAACTATGTAAAATATTGTTGTTTTGCGAAATTATGCTTGATCTAAGCGTGACCACGCTAGAACTGGCGCCACCATGCCGGTTTCAGGTATGATCAATCTGTCAGACCACCATATCCCATTTTGGAAGGTATTTTCATGCCATGTTTTGTTGGATCTTTAAATGAGGAATCTAAGGTGTGAATAGAAGCATTCTTTTGGGGTTGGAGAGATCTGGAGGTGGCTTGGGCACCAAAGTTGATGGTTTTTTAGATTTTTCCTTAGATTTTCTCTCATCTCTTGGGGTTAAGATTCTAAATATTTTTTCTTACTGTCTTCTTGTATTGTTCTCTAATGTTTTGAAAGGTTATCATATGTGAGAGGAGTTGGTTGTTGTTGAAGAGAGAACAAATCATTTTGTAAGTGTTTTATTTTTAGAGCAACAATGGTTTCAATGGGATGCTTTTTTGGGATTCTTTCTATCATGTGTAGCCAAAATTCCTTTCGCGCCTCAATGATTTATGGAATTTGTTTTATGGTTTTCTCGATTTATCTCTTTTTATGTATCATTTTCTTGAGAAATCAGGGTTTTTCATTGTTTTGTTAACCATAGAGTTTCATTTACTTATGATATGATCAAATAGGATGTTAACATATTTCGTGATCAGTGACACTACCCATTGCACAGAAGAACAAAATGGTTAAACCACAAAATTTGGATAACAAAAGATATTTTTAAAATTGCAACATAGAAAGCAGATCAAAGCAAATTTTTGGGATCATAGGGATTGAGAAAGCCCAAACTTAATAGTTTTTAGCCTTCTTTTGGCCTAGACATAAAGAAGAAATATCCCCGTTGACAACAATCACATTGGGAAAGTTTAGAAAAATCACAAATCACCACATTACCTAAATCACAGGGACGTGAGCCTCACATATCTTGAAGAACATCAAGATTTATCTGTCATTGTTTTCCATCTTTTTTGAACACATTATCTTTTGTTTTCACTATTTAGTATGATTTTAGTAAACCATATCATACTTGTGATCACACTAAACTAAGTTTAGAGGTTTAGTTAACTAGAGATTCATCATCCAAAATAATTTTTAACACTTTCTTTGTGAGATCGATGTGTGGTACTCTTTAACGACATTATTACTTGATAATTATACTTTTGTAGTGTGGTTAACTTACTTAACGTTAAGTGTTAGCGCATCAAGTTTTTCGTTTCATTACTGGGCAAAGCGTAAAGAAGTATTTTAATTTTAGGAGAACTTTAGTTGAACTGCTGAGAATCTAGTTTTAGTAATTTTTATCTTTCTTTCTTCGATTTATATCATATTTGTTTGTACTTGTATTGTTGTTGATATTCTTACAAGTACTGAAAAAGAAACTAAAAAAAATATTTCAATACTTTGGAATGGCAAACTCTTAGGAAAACCAATTTATATCTTATCAGAAGTATTCTGACCCATGGAGGGCTATCAAACAAATGAATTTCAAACACCTTGATATCGAAGTTAGGTTTGATCACCCCTTTTCTAATACCTACAACACCAAATGGACAATACACCCAAACTCTAAGTAAAATATTGATGACATTAGTGTAGAAAACTAATATTAGGGGAGAACTCTGGTCAACCCTGTAGAAAATTGGAACAACTGGGGGCTAATACCGCAATACTGTGCTAATATTATAATTTTATGTTTATAGCGGCAACTCCTAGTAATGTAGGTATTAATAATTTTAAATATATTTCCTAATTATTGATGTAAAAAATTCTCTAGGACAAACATGCAAGTGCACGTATCGTTCACGTAATATAGGGCTCAAGTGGAGTCCCAAGTATCGATCCCACAAGAAAGGAAAAACTCTTTTTTTAGACTTAGTAAAACTCTACTTAAACTTCAAATAACTTATCTAGGAATTAAGATCAAATTTATATGTGTAAAATGGAGTACTTATACCTACTAATTCTATTTCTAAACTTAAAGAAAATGTAAATGATCCTAAACTAGCTTTATGTAGAAGGTTTTAAATTATATGGAAGTTCTTCTCCTTACAATGAGATCATAATCAGTGTAGGAATCAAATGTTTACAAATTTGAATATAGTTTTATGACAAATAGGAGCAAACCTATTCCTTACCCTCTTCCAAGTGCATAAAGAGCATTTGTTAACCTAGATTTAAGTTCCTAAATGCTTAGTTGTGATGGGTAGGTTCTAATCTGTCACTGTTGATTACCCATTGTGCCCATAATTTTTGGACTAACCTAGCCATAAGCTCCAAACTCTAGATCAAATTGGTTAAGGTTCTAGCCTGTCACTCTAGAATCACCAATTTACACCCATCAAAACTTATCTCTCTATCTATTTGCACTCACACCAAAATTATTTTTTCTTCTTCGTAAAGGTTAGTGTGGTAATTACTACTTGAGGAAAAACACAGCCCTCCCGGGTCCTTACGTTTTCACAATATGTTATAACCTATGAATTGACAAAATTACATAAGTAAATTAAGCATGAAGTAATATACCATCGTAATATTAAAATAAAAGCAATTCTAAACAATTCTAATTCTAGACAGGTTCATTTCTCATCATAAGAAGAAATATAAAGAAAACTACTCATATTTCATTAGAAAAATACAATAACACATGGATAAATAATTAAAATCAGGTTTACATAATAAACTTTAACAAAACTCAAATAAAACTACAAAGTAATTATCTGAAACTCCTCCCCAAGAAAATCTCCTGAAGTTTCTTTGAAGAATTCTCAACTCTCTTTAAAATCTCACTCCAATAGACACACCCCCTCTCTGAAGAGACTCACCCCACACACTCACTATTTGACCCCCACTTGAAGAGACACCTCCTTATAATAAACCCTTAAAATCTCCAAGGGTTACTTCAGATTCCCCTTCAAAATTTTTCCAAATACATTACATTTTACAAGATAATTTGATTCTGGCACATTAGCACCCAATCATGGCGCTTAGGCACCAGTCTACTTAAAGCAATGAAATAACTGTTTAGTGCCTAGATTCCAGGTCAAAAATTTTTTCTTTGCTCCATTTGACTCCAAATTGCTCCATTTTCACTCCATTTGCTTAACTTATTCTACCTGTAATAAAAAATACAAAAATAACTTCCATTAAAGTGCAATATCACTAAAAATAAGCATTTAATGTATAAAAAAGTAACACATTTTCAGGCATATCAAAATCCCCCAAACTTCATTGTTACTTGTCCTTAAGTAACTCTCATATTTTATACATCATATGTTTTAACTTATGGTATTGGGTTTCATTAAAGATTCCTAAAGTCTTACTCCATAAATGAGATACGGTAACTTTAGGAAAATTTTTAATAGCTCATGTTAGAACTAGGGTCTAAGAATATATAGTAATCAAGTTAGGAATTTTGATTTTCGATTCATTTCAAAAATAATTTTAATTTGTCACACTTTGGAATTTTAGAAGAATCATAACTCTATTAGTAAGAATTGACTAATAAATTTAAAATTTATAATAAGCTCCGAAATTAAATTAGGTTTCTTCCATTAAGATGATTCAAGTGAAGCCGTGTTTTAATTAGACATCTCAAGCTTCTCCCCACATATTTTCATTTTACTTTTCTTTTCATTTTCTTTTTTTTTCTTTTCTTTTTCTTTTCTTTCAGGAATTTTTTAATCCTTATTTTTCTTATGTGAGGATTACTATATATGGATAACTTTTAATGATTTTGAACTTCACTGTTCTCTTCCTAAAGTTAAAAACTTATCACATTTTCGTACTTGATAATGTGTATTAGTTTTAAAAATGATTTTTCATAGAGTCTCAATTCTTTTGAAAGGGTAAATCTGAGATTCCTAGTGTTTCAAAAAAACAATTTTTCCTACTATAAATAGTAAAAACACATCCTTATTCCCTTATACTAAATATCTTAACTCTAGAACTACCTCTTTCATCAAAATTTTTTTTAACTTAAGCCTACTATAACATACATAGAATAAAAATTAAAGCTCTCTAAAGATAACTCCACATACCATAGATTATTTCAAACTAATTTTTAAATGTAGTCTATTGAGGACAAATGAAGCTTAGTTTTTTTTTTAAGTTTTTCTTCTCCCCCAAATTTAAATTTTTAAATAGTTTAAACATTTAATACAGAAATGTAGGTATGAAGAAAATTTTCTAAATTATTTTATAGCAAGAGTCCTAAACATGAAAAGTATACAAATATAAAAAGTAAGGACAGGCGTGTAGTAGTGAGTAAATCTCAATTAAACATGTTAAACCATGAAAAATTGTTAAGTAAAAGACTACTCTGTCACACAAGCAAAAATATAGATGGGCTAGAGCGAAAAGGAAATAGTAGTGCAATAAAAACAATAGTACAAAATCCCTTAAGCAGATATCAATCTAATAATCACATATCAAACTCACAAACACATTTTAAAAACATAAACATATACCTTAGCTCTAAATAAACAAATAAACATAAATCTTCCATAAAGTGATAAGCAAAAAAACACACAAACATAGACAAACAAACACACAAACATGTAGACATGCAAACACGTAGACACCTACAAATCAAAGTTCGTCACAAACTCAAAGATACCTATACGTCAGAGTTCAACACAAAATAGCCACTACTCACTTTCATCATAACACTATCCTCCTCTATATTCTCATTCATCGGCTGACAGTGCGCATGTAGATTATGAAAAGGATAGTAAGAAAATTCTTCTACATAATCATCTCTAATCCATTTGTTTTTTTTATACATCTTTATTTGTGCCTTCTGGAACTTTGCAACATGATTTCCTTGAAGTTTAATGATCAAATTGATCAGAGATGTTGTTAACTCTTGTTTGAATAATAATCATTTCCTCCTCTATCTTTGTAACCTTTTCTATTGTATCTGCAATGCTAGAAACTCATCATGGTCGTGAAGATGATGTGTAAGGGCGAGAAGAAGACTAGTTCATATAAGAACTACCACCATGTCCCGCTAGAATATCAATTCTATCACACATCACAAAAAACTGGTTCATTTGCTTCCAAGGTAGAAGTACCTTATCCCAATTCTCATATTGTACCTGGGCTTGACAACACAGAGAAAAGATAACAATCGAATGTCCTAGCCCCATAGTGGATTCATTTAATGAAAAGCTAATTATGGATCGAAAAAGTAGTGCCCCTACATCAATTGGCTAACCAGTCTGAATGTAATAATTTAGGATAACACTCTCCTTTGTTAAGTTCCTAAGGTTTGTAGAGGGAAGCAACTTGGCAGCATGAAGAAATGCTAAGCTTTAGAGGATGAGTTTAATTTTGAAGTGGAAATACTCACTTTTGATTCATTCCTTATCTTCCAAGTTCATTCACCATCAGTAAGGAATCTGAAAATTTTGTCCAATTTTTCATTGGTTGGGGCGAAATTAACATAATTGCAATAGGAATATTCTTCAATAGAAATAATTCATTAATACATAATGGACTGAATGGTACCAACCTGCCTCCAACAAAGACTAAACCTTGATGTAATTCCAGAAGATTCATGTAGAACTCCTTAATTACAGAAATAACTACTATAGTGGTAGTGTACTAGAAAACTTCTCAGCGTCTTTGAACAATTACCGCACCCATGTCATCACGAGGTGTAATAAATCCCCTTTCCTTAATATGTTTATTCAACACAAGAAATCCATTATAATAATTCTGAGCTTCTTTGTTAATGAAATTTTTTCTATCGAATACACGATTGCTTTTACTTCCATTGGTTTGAGGTGCCATAGTATCTAAGAAAAGATAATTCTACCCTTTTTCTTCCTCCCAAATGAACCCAAATGCCAAGATGATGACACCTTATGAACATCATACAGGTTTGTGGTAGTTTTAAGGGTGAAGAAGTAGGTTAAAAAACTGTTAGGGGCGGTTATTTGAACAATTCCGAACTCCGGCGCTTAAGCGGTAGTCTGGGAGCTTTGGCGTCAGGCTTTCTGTAACAGGGCGCTTAGGTGTCAGGTTTTTCAGCTTAGGCACCAGGTTTTGCTGCCTAAGCGCTAGTGCTAAAATTAGCACCACTTTGCCTAAGGTCCAATTAACACATCCCAACCTCATCTTTATCAATATATTTATTGTTTTGTGCCTCTTCTCATCATGTACGTCTAATTAACACTTAATATTTTCAACATAACCACACAACAAAGACTTTACAACAATAAACAACAAAAATCAATCCACACTGTTAACCATGGGTTGCCTCCCAAGAAGCACTTGGATTAACTTCGTTGACCCAACGTATCCAATGTTTAATTGGCCCAACATCAAACTTTCATTAAATATAGATCTATTTTCACTTATGTAAAGGTTTAGTTTGTGTCTGTTTACCTTTTATATTCTTTTAGTTTTCAGATCTTTAATATCCGCAGCACCATATGGATAGACTTTTATTACAATAAATGGCCCATACCACCTGGACTTAAGTTTATTAGGAAATAATTTCAATCTTGTATTATATAGTAAAACTTCTTTTCCATGTTCAAAATTTTTCTTAAAATCTTCCGATCATGCCAATTTTTCATCTTTTCCTTATAATGTTTTGCATTTCATAGGATTCATTTTTAATTTCCTCGAGCTCATTTAATTGCAGTAATCGTTTCTTGCCAGCATCCTTTAAATTATAACTAAATTCCTTTACTACCCAGTAAGCTTTGGGTTCAAGTTCTACTGGAAAATGACACGTCTTTCCAAATATGAGCCTATATGGTGATATTCCTATAGGAGTTTTATATGTAGTCTTATAAGCCCACAAGGCATTATCAAGTCTAGCAAACCAATCTTTTCTATTAAGATTTACAATTTTTTCCAGTATTCTTTTAAGTTCATGATTGGAAATTTCAGCTAGACCACTGGTCTGCGGATGATATGCTGTGACAATTCTATGTTTAATTCCAAAATTTTCAATTAATGTTTCAATTCTTTTATTCTTAAAATGACTTCCCCCAGTTGTAATGACCACTCCAGACATTCCAAATCAACTAATTTTTTTTAAAAACAAATTTGCAACGCTCTAAACATCACAACAAGGTAAAACGTTGCTTAAATCCATTTAGGCACAGATAATAATTAAAATATATATGTTTCCCGAAGATGGTATAAATGGTCTCATAAAATCCAAACCCCATACATAAAAAATTTCAACTTCTAAAGTAAAATTTAGGAGCATTTCATACCTTTTAAAAATATTACATACATGCTGACATCGATCACATGCTTTTACATAAATATTAACATCCCTAAATAAAGTATGCCAATAAAATCCAGATTGTAATATCTTAAATACAGTTTTATTGACTCTAAATTGTCCCTCAAACTCATAATCGTGATCTTTTTGAATAAATTTTTTGGTTTCCTCAAGTTTAACATAATCACTTGCATCACACATTATTTCAAATGGTTTTCCTCAATAAGGTGAAACAATAATATGTGCAGATATTAATTTTTCCTTTAATAATTGAAAGCATAAAGGCATTCCTGGTTGAAATCAAATATCACATATTTTTCCAAAATATGACATAAAGGCTTGGCAATTTCTTAAAATTTTTTAACATATTACCTGTAAAAACAAGCATGTCCTAGAAAACTCCTAACTTCTCTCACCGCAGAAGGAGAAGGTAGTTTAACAATAACTTGTATTTTATTTGGATCTACTTTCATACCACTTTCAAAAAAAAATTTACCCTAAAACAATTTCTCCTACACTATAAATTGACATTTTTTCCAAATTGAGAACTAGATTTATTTCTTCACATCATTTTAAAACTCTCGCTAAATGATCTAAACAAGAATCAAAGGAGGTTCCAAAAATGGAAAAGTCATTCATGAAAATTTCAATTTTTTTCCAATTAAATCATAAAAAATGGACATTATGCAACTTTGAAAAGTTACAGGTGCATTGCATGAACCAAAAGACATTCTTTTAAATACAAATTTTCCATATGAGCTTGTGAATGTTGTGTTTTTTTTGTCCTGAGGAGCTATGTGTATTTAGTGGTATCCTGAATATCCATAAAAAAAAGAAATATTGATGCCCAACTATTCTATCAACATTTAGTCCAGAAATGGTATAGGAAAGTGATCTTTTCTTGTGGTGAGATTTAATTTTCTACAATCAATATAAATTCACCACCCAATGATTTGTCTTATTGGAATTAATTTATTTCATTTATTTATAACTACGGTCACTCCCCCATTCTTACGAACACAATGAATTAGACTAACCCAAGCACTGTCAGAAATATAATATATTATTCCAGCATCTAATTGCTTTAAAATTTCTTCTTAAGAACTTCTTTCATGATAGGATTCAATCTCCTTTAAGGATTTACCCTAGGCTTATATTTATATTACATTAAACTTTTATGCATACAAATTGAAGGGATGATGCCTTTAATATCCACTAACGTCCATCCAAATGCTTTCTTATAATTTCTCAAAGTTTCCATTAATTTTTCTTCTTGATTTTGAGTCAAATCTGATGATATTATTATAGGTAGTGTAGACAAGTTTCCTAGAAAAGCATACTTTAAATGTGTAGGGAGTACCTTCATCTCAAATTTAGGAGGTTATTCAATAGAAGAAATAAGAGGTTTACTATTTTCTATAGCATCTAAAAGCTCAAACCTTTCATAGACATAGTTTGAATCCTTAGTCATTATCTTAATAGGCTTATCTTAGTAATCAATATCATTTTCATACACAAGTTTTTGTTGTCCTATTTTAACTTCACAACTTTATTTGAATTGGTTTTTACTTAAATAATCAATAATCTCCATTCGATAACACTCATCTTTTCTTTCCATAGTTGGATACTTCATTGACTTTAACATACTGAATGTGACTTCCTATTCATTAGTACTAATTGTTAGCCCTCCTTTTTTTACATCTATCGTAGCTCATCTAGTAGCAAGGAAAGGTCTCCCTAAAATGATTAGTATTACTTTATCTTCCTCCATATCTAATACAATGAAATCTACAGAGAAGATAAATGTATCTACCTTCACTATTACATCTTCTATAACTCCTTTCAGATATGTGATTGATCGATCAACTAACTGAAGGGTTACAGTTGTAGAAGAAATCACTCAAAAGCCTAACCTGTTGAATATTGATAAAGACATATGGTCAATGTTAGCTCGTAAATCTCATAGAGCTTTTCCACACTATCTTTCTCCTATTGCACAAGAAATAGTAAAGCTACCAGGATCATTAAGTTTTTTAGGAAGCTTTCTCTGATTTATTGCACTGTACTCCTCATTAAGTGCAATAATCTCTTGATCTCCAAACTTCCTTTTTAAATTTAATATATCCTTCATAAACTTAACATAACTTGGCATTTGTTCCATAGCTTCAGCAAAAGAAATGTTGGTTGTTAACTTCTTAAATATCTCCAAAATCTTTAAAAATTATTCATCTAGCTTTTGCTATCTAAATCTCTAAGGAAATGGAGGTGGTGGTTTCTCTAAATTGATCCTAATCAGTTATAGTTTTTTCCATATCCTTATGAACATTTTCTTAATGATTTTCTGTTTCCTCTATCTCTTTCTCAACTTCAGTCTCTTTTGGAATTCCAACATTTAATTCCCTTCCACTCATGAGTTAGACAACTTTAGCTTGCTCTTTAGTTGTCTCTTCAGGGTTTATCTCACTATTGCTATGAAGCATTCCTTGGGTCCTATTGCTAAGTGAGTTAGCAATTTGTCCTAGTTGATTCTCTATACTATTAATTGCAACATTCTGATTTTACAATTGATTTCCCATTTGCAACACCACTTCCTCTATAAATAACTTCTCTTTGAAAATTTTGTTATTGTAAAGCTAGGAGGATAAGAAGGTATATAGTTATTACTACCCTAGTTGTTCCAGTTTCCTACAGGTTAGCTTGATTGTTTCCTTAGTGTTGGGTTCTAACCTGACCCGTAATTACTTATATTTTTAATCTCCAAAATATTGTCAAAAACTTGACCCAATTTATATTTAGCGACTAGTGTGAATAATTGTGATGATATGAAAAGTAAGTAATAATACTCACACCAGAGGTACTACACAAGTATGTGTATTGTTTCAAGTAATATAAGATTTTCTTTAAAATCCCTAGTATCGATCCCACGAGGAAAGTTGAACTATTTAAAATGACTTGGTAAATTCAAATGCAAACTCTATCTAAATTGCATATTTAAATAAAAATGAAACGATAACAATAGTTTAGACTAAATTAAAGCAGATAAAAACAACTATATCTAACACCATAATAAAAGTAATTTCAACGAGTTTGAATTATATGTAAAGATATTTCCCCTTGCAATGAAATGTTAATCTGTAGGATTAGAATGAGTAAAAATATGTTAATGTATCGTGAGAAATAGGAGCATTCATATTCTTTACCCCCTCCCGGTGCTAGCAAATAACATTTGCTAGAGTTTTCAACAGCTTGTGTAGTAGTGATGAATAAATTCTGGTCTCTCACCTCAAGATTACGCACTGTGTCTTTTCTATATGACCTACGAGGGAACCTTACAATCCAAACTCTTAACCAAATTTGAAAAGGAATCTAGTCTGACACCCTAGAAACATTAATTCTATACCCATCAAAACTTATCTCCCTATCTATTTGCACTCCCCCTTAGGTGATCGCAATGACTCTGCCCAAAATGAAGTGTGACACTCAATAGTTTGGTGAAATCATAGCCCACCCGAGTATTTATGTTTCTCATTAGGTTTAAATCTCACAAGTGGCCAATTTGTAATGTCAATAAAGAATCAACGAAAATGTCATCACAACTTTTAAAACTAAATAAAAATCTTTAAATCATTCTCATCACACAAGATTAATTCCCAATAGCAAGGAGAAAGAAAGGGAACTACTCATAATTCATGGAGAATAGAATAAAAACACAAATTTGTATTGAAATCCAAGTCTTAGAAACAAAGAACTTTTAAAACAAATATAAAGTACCTTACGTCTTCTTCCCAACACAAATTCTGTAGTCTCCTTGAAGAAATCTCCAAACTTTTACTCTTACAACACAACACACTAAAACATACACTTAAACACTAATGTGGGACTTCATATGCTTCCAAAATTTCTTCAATTTCATCCAATTTTCATCCATATTAATAGATCCATGAAAATAACCAATGGTTGCTACAAACACCCCTTCAAAATTTGGCCAAATTCATTGGATCTTCTAGAAGGGTAGTTATTGGTGTTATAGCGCCAGTCTGGGCGCTATATCACCCATTCCCCATGTCTGTGGTGCTATAACACTAAGAGAAGACGCTATGACACCATACCATTTTGAACCACTTTTGCTCATTTTTCACTTCTTTTTTCCAAATGTTCATTCCATGTACCTGAAACTAAAAAAATGCAAAATACCTTCCTTTAAAGTGCAATATCACTAAAAATATGCATAAAACGATCATAAAATTTGCACTAAAAACAAGTAATTTTAAGGTGGATCATTCCCACAAACTTAAACATTACTTTCCCTCAAGTAACTCTTTTATACTATGTAAAAATTATAACTTGTGGAAGTGGGTCTAACTTAGAGATTTCTATTGTTTTTTTTGTAAACTTGCTAGTGAAACCTTAGAAAAAATTTTTAATAACTCAGGTTAAAACTAAAGTGTAAAAATATCTAATAGTCAAGTTTAAGAGTTCTGATTTTTCTATTCATTTCAAGAAAAATTCTAATTTGGTCATAGTTTGAATGCTTAGAAAAATTACAATAAAAAGAACTTTATAAAGACTTTATTAGTAAGTATGCTAATACTTTAAGACTTAACTTTGAAATGTAATCAAGTTCCTTCCCTTAAGATGATTCAAGTGGAGACAATTTTCGATTAAACATCTCCTCAAGCTTCTTCTCACACCTTTTCATTTTTGCACTTCTTTTTTATTCTTTTGATTCTTCTTTTCTTTTTCTTTAGGATCTTTTTCAATTCTTTCTTTTTTTCCTTTTCATGTTATGTAATGATTACTATATATGGACAACCTTTAATGATTTTGTACTCCTCTATCCTCTTCTTAAAGTTAAAAAAATTACACATTTCCTTATTTTGAAAAAATTGTATTAGCTTCAGAAAAGATTTTTCATAAATTCTCTATTTTTTCTTTTTAAAGTAAAACTCTAAAATTCTTAACAATTCTAAAAATACAGCTTTCTTTACTTAAAATAGTAAAAAACATAATATTATCCTCTCTTACTAAGTATTTTAACTTCAGAACTAACCCTTATTATAAGATACTTTTGCTTAAGTTTTCTATACCATTTATGAAATAAAAAATATAGTTATCTAAAGTTAATCCCAACATACCACAGATTATGTTAAAATAAATTTTAAAAATGTAGTGCTTTAAGGACAAATAAAGATTAGTTCTTTTAAAAAGAATTTCTCCCTTCCCCTAAACTTAAATTTTTAATTAAGTTCAATAGATTAGTTCAGGTAGAAATAAAAATTATAAAGTTTAAAAACAAAATAGTACAGGTACAAGTAATAAAGACAAGTGAAATTAGCATGCCTAAAAATAAAAAGATTATTCTAGCATTTATATTGAAGCGAAAGATAAACATTAAAAACAGGATAACAGTTTAGTACAATAAACATAACTTTTACAGTTTTCTGAAAAGCAAATTTAAAACATTCTAACATACATACATCAAACTAACTATAGAAAATTTAAACATGAAAACAAAAAATAAAACACAACAAAACAAACAGAAAACACTACACATCATCATCTCCTTCATCACCATCATCATCATCATCATCAACACCTACATCCTCCTCCATATCATCAGGTTTATAAGGTGTAAATCTAAGGAAAGTAGGAAATATTACCGAGTAGTCATCTCTTAAGAATTTCTCCAATGCCTCATGATAAGCAATGGCATAATCCACTCTTCTTTGCATATACTCATCATTGTAACTAAGATAACTTTCCAAACTATTCTTTTGTTATGTAATGTTAAGATATCTCCTTGTTTAATGAATAATTGTTCCATAAGAGTATCAAGTGAAGTAGTTCCAGATGTAGAAGAATTACAAATGGAAGCTAAAGCTGAAGTAGAAGGAATATCAGAGCCTCTACTTCTAGATCTTACTCTAGTATGCTTTCCATACATCTCCAAATTAGTTTTTCCAATAGGCTTATGGGATGGTAAAACTCCTTCCTAAGTCTCATATTTAACTTCAGATTCAACACACATAGTAGTAATAAGAGCAGGATAACCCATACCTCTAGTAGTTCCTCCCTGCGAAGAAATAAGCATGTTCTTGTAAATTAAAGAGCCAATGTCAATTGATTTGTTCATTTTCATGTTGTAGTTCAATGTGGCTCTTTCTCGAGTTACCTCAATGAAGTGATTTGTAGAAAGCAACCTATTTGAAATAAAATAATGCCAGGCACAAGAATGAGCATTTAACTTTGAGAAAAAGGTTTACCCATCGTCCATTCTTAATTTTCCAAACTCCAATACCATCAGTCAAAAATTGCATAATTTCTTCCAAATCCTCTTCAGTAGGTTGAAATTCAAAATAGAAACAACTAGAAACATGATACACCTAAAATATATAGCATATATGTACACATTTTTATACATATTTTTTAGGATATTGCGCTTTAATGGAAGGTGTTTGTGTTTTTTTTTTCAAGTACAGTCAAATGGATGAAAAATGGTAAAATGAGTGAAAAAGGATTAAATTTGGAGCAAAAAATAAGAATTTGTACAAAAGAACTGTGGTGTCTAAGAGCCCAAAACTAGCGCTTAAGCACCAGGATAATAGAGAAAGCCACGCCTAAGCACCACATACCTCGCGCTTAAGCATCAGAGGTAGTTATTTGATGATTTAATGATTTTGGACGAATTTTTAAAAGGGTGTTTGAAGCAACACTTGGTGAAAACGTAGTTTATGGCTAATGGACACAAAAATACAATCAAATGGCTATTAAAAGGAGGGAACTATTGGAATATTCATTGAATGTGAACACATTTTGAAGAGACATGAAAGCACCTTTTGGAAAATTATAAAAGAAGACTTAGATTTAATGATTAGGAGAGACTCAATTAGCTGTCATTGCCCCTCTCTCATAGATTAATTAGGATAATTTTTTAGGGAAGAAGGGGAGGAGTTGTAGTGTGTTAGTAAAGAGTATTATACGAGAAAGGAAGAGAAGAGATTCAAAGGAACTTTGACAGTTTGGTGGAGAAGAATTTGAGATAAGTATTTATCTTTGTGACTACATTTAGTTTTAATTTAGACTTCTTGTGCGTTCACATGATTTCTACTTTTAAACTTAAGTGTGGTTGTGTTTTCTCCATGAATTCTAAGTAGTTTTCTTTACCTTTTTCCATAAAATGATAAGTAATTAAGTGTTTGATGAAAGCTGTGTTAAGTATTGACCTTAATGTCGGAATAAACTGCGATGATTTTAAACCTTATACTTCATTTACTTCTTGATTTGGCTAATTAAGATGGTAATATCAGTTGTGAGAATATGCAAGATACGAGATGGTATTTTCTTAATCAACTAATGGTAAGAATCACATGAGATTGTATGCATTAGAATGTAGTTCATATAGTTGAGTGCAAATAAAAAGAGAAATAAACTTTGAAGGGTGTGGAGTTAGAGGACTTTAGAGTGACGAGCTAAAGGCCCCAATTTGGTTTATTGTTTTATATTTTGATACGAGATGTTAGCCCCCAAGTGAAGGGAGAAGATGAAACTCTAGAGTGAGAGCTAGTATCTTCCTTACCTTACCCATCTTTAAGACTATTCAAACTTTAAATTAGTCAATGTTCTTTATAGCATCTCTAGTAAGGGTAAAGAACAATATTGCTCTTATTTGGTACAACACAATTTGAATACTTCCACAACAGAATTCTTATACTTGTTACTGATTTATGTTAAGGTAAAAGATATTTTATTTATATCATTTTCTTCTTACAAATATCTAGTTAAATTTAGCTAGTTGTTTACTATCTTTTCAATTATAAGAAATTACCAAAAATATTTAAACTTTCATTCATATTTTAGAATCTATAGTTTGGGTAAGAATATTTTTCAAAGTCGAGTTTTTTTATCTAATTTCTTATTAAAGGATTGTAATTCTCCCTATGGGTTCGATATTCGAGACTTAATTAAAAAGTCTTATATTGCTTGATAATGATACGTATACTTGTGTAGTATCGTAATATTTAAATATAATAATTACACTCTTATTTGCTTCAAAGTCATGCTTTTTGTGTTGTTGTAAAGTAAGAATTATAAGTAAGGAAAATTAAGAATATAACCACATACTTTGTAGTACTGTCATAAAAGTGATCAACTTTTTGGCGTTGTTGCCAGAAAGTAAAAGAATTTTTTAAGGAATTTTTAGGAAAGAAAATAAATTTCTATTTTTAGAAAGTCTTATTTAAACTTTTAGATTTATTATATGAATATCGTGTTGGTGTTTTTATATAAGTTCTTGTTTGTGTGATTTTATTTTATGTTATTTTGTAGTAATCTATGCATAGTTCAGGTTCTAAAGGACCAGTGTCCTATGATTCTGAATTAGAAAGAACTTAAATGTGATATTATTCAAATGGTATCAAATAATCAGTTTGGGGGAGCACCAACTAAAGATCCAAATTTACATCTTACCATTTTTTAGGAATTATGTGCTACATTTAAATATGATGGTGTTTCGAATGATGCTATAAGACTTTGGGGTTTTCCATTCTCACTAAGCGATAAGGCTAAGATATGATTAGATTTGTTAGCACCTGGATCTATCAGAACTTGGGGTGATGTAGTGCAGAAATTCCTTGCTAAGTTTTTTCTACTATAAAAAATTGTGAAGCTTAGAAAAGATATTACATCTTTTTGTCAGTTTGAAGGGAAATCTATTTATGTAGCGTGAGAATGATTTAAAGAACTACAAAGAAAGTGTTCACACAATGTTATACTAGAATGTTTAATAATTAAAATCTTTTACAATGGATTACCTTAATCTCTTAGAGCTATTCTCGATGCCTCTGTTGGTGGTTAATTGATGTTAAACCCATTTCACGATGATTATGCTTTAATTGAAGAAATAAATACTAATAATTTTCAATGGCCTTCTGAGAGGGTAAATCCTAAGAAAGTAGCCAATATTCATGAATCTGATGCTTTTGCAATGTTAGCAAATCAAGTTGCTAAAATTTCAAGGAAGTTAGACCAATTTGGAATGAATTTTGCTCAACCAATTTCAATGATTGAAAAAAAATTGTTAGGCCAAATGGTAGATTCTCAAGCATAATTAGAAACTTAGAATGTCATAAATAATAAGCCAAATAACACATATTCCAACTATTATAACCTAGGTTGAAAAAACCATCCTAACTTTACATGGAATACTACTTTAGGTGGTAATACTCAGCAATGAGGAAACAACCAAGTAAAATTATTGGGAAACTGGAACAACCAAGGTAATAATAATTATAGACCTACTTATAGTCCAGGTTTTAACAGTAACCACAATTTAAGGAGAAAAAGTTATCTATAAAAGAAATGGTGTTGCAAATGGGAAATTAGTTACAAAGTGAAGGAACTTCAGTTAGAAATATTGAGAATCAATTGAGAAAAATAGCTAATTCATTAAGTAATAGATCCCAAGGAACACTTCCTAGTAATACAAAAGTAAATCCAAAAGACTAGAATAAAGAACAAGTAAAAGCCGTTCAACTTAGAAGCGGGATAGAGTTGGAAGGTGGAGTGCAAAAAGAGATTGACGTAGAGAGAGAAGATTTTGAAGAGCCTAAAGAGGATGCTCCAAAAGGTTTAGAGAGACCTATTTCTCCACAGAAATTTGACTTGGAAAAACCACCACCTCCATTTTCTCAAAGACTTCATCAACAAAAGTTGGAAAAACAAATTTCAAAATTTCTTGAAATCTTTAAGAAAACTTATGATTAATATTTCATTTGTTGAAGCTTTAGAACAAATGCCAAGCTATGTGAAGTTTATGAAGGAATTTATTTACAGAAAAAGGAAATTCAAAGATAACGAGATTGTTGCACTTAGTGAGGAGTGCAGTGCTATAATTCATATGAAGTTTTCTGAAATGCTTAAAGATCCTAGTAGCTTCATAATTCCATGTGCAATAGGAGACAAATTTTATGAGAATTCTTTATGTGATTTAGGCACAAGCATTAACCTTATGCCATTCTCCATATTTGAAAGATTGGGATTAAAAGATTTTTCCTCACAACTGTAACTTTGCAGTCAGCAACCCGTTCAATTACATATCCTAAAGCATTAACCCTGCAAAATCACCAAAAATAAACATAAAATGTATACTTTAAACAACATATTATTTTGGTGTATCACTATATTTGTTATTGATTCATGATAAGAAAAAATATATTTTATTTATATTGCTTTCATCTTACAAAGAACTAATTAAATTAAGTTAGTTATTTACTTTCTTTTCAATTATAAAAAATTACCAAAAATATTTGAACTTTCATTCCTATTTTAGCATCTATAGTTTGGGTAAGAATATTTTTCAAAGTAGAGTTTGTTATATAATTTCTTATTAAAAGATTGTAATTCTCCTTGTGGGTTTAGATATTTGAGGCTTAATAAAAAAGTATTATATTACTTGATAACGATACATATACTTGCGTAGTATCCCAATATTTAAATACAATAATTGCACTCTTATTTGCTTGAGAGTCAAGTAAGAATATGGAAAATTGAGAATATAACAACATACTTCGTAGTACTGCCATAAAAGTCGGGATCAGAACACTATGCAGTTTGTAAATGTGATTGATCCGAGCAGAACATACATCCACATACTGCTCTCTTACATAAACTAAATCATCAGATTCATCAGGTAAATTCGTGTAGATTTCTCTAACCACAGAAATCATAGTGACAACAATGAAATAACAAAAATTTTCCCACTGTCGCGCTATAATCATGTATTCATTTGTACCACCATGATGAATGAAACTTTATTCTGCAATCAATCTCTTAGATTGCAGGTCATTGTACTGGTCCTGTGCTTTCATGCTCTTTGAATTTATCACCATCAAAAACTCTATTTCCTTATCCTCTTTTCATCTTAGGATCCATGACAAAATCTAGAAATTCAAAATAAAATTCCAATAAATCTCAAATATATGATTTTTAGGCTCTAACAAACTCATTCTAAACTAAATAATCATTCACCCATGGATTTCTCACCATTTCCACCAAGTTTTGAAATTTTTGGCCATACCCACAATGTAGAAGAAATCCATGGTAAAATAAAAAATTTTCAAAGAAAAGATGATGAAATCTAGAGTTTGAAGTCCTTGCTCCAAGTAAATTAAACACAAATCCAAGCCCTAGGGGAGCAAAAATGTGAAATATAGAGGAAGAAGACGAACCAAGGTCAAAAATGGCGTCAGCTTACGGTTCAGCCCCTAAATCCTACTCTCGGGTTGGCTTGGCGCTGTAGCGCCATTCATAAGCACCCAAAATTTAACAAATTTTTATAAAATGAAAGAGAAACAAAAATTTAAGATGTTTCAAGTCTTACTCTCTAGCTTTAAGGGCCATTTTAGGGTTCGACATCAATCCAAAGTCTAATATTCAAATACTCCATTCATCATTTTAAACACATAAGGTCTTCACAAAACAACAACACATAACTGGTTTTCTTATATTAATAATATTTTCAATACAAACGACACAACATATTCATAGATAAAAGCCAATACAATAGAAACAACATTTAGAAGTTCAAAAAGCCTTAACAAAGACAACATCGACACACTACACTTAAGAACACATTACTAACACATTTATCTATCTATGGAATCACTTTAGACCCAGTTGTGATTGGAGGTGGCATTCTCCTATTCAACCACCAAACAATTCCAATCGTAAGAGTAGTAGAAAGGTGCGCGAGGAAAATCCGAAGCGAATTTCTCATCTATCAATTTGTATTTGCTAACATTGTCACTTGACAATCTTTAAAACATGCCAAATTGTTGAATTGGAGTTTCAAGTGCCAATCCAAATGCTCATATTGGTGGAACAAGTTTTCAAGTTTGGTGCGCAATTGATAGATATTACCTTCAATCTTCCTAAGTTTATCCATAATTCACTCCAAACTCAATGCAAGATATCCGTTGAAATAAGTTTGAGTATCCTTATGCATCATCTTCTTATCTTCAAATCTCCCATTGTCATTGTCATTGTTCTCCACGATCCTTGAAGTAGGAATTAATTTCTTCACTCTCAACTCTCACCAAAATGTAACGAAAAGTCAAAGGAACACTTCCCTTCCCATCCTAGGCTGATTTATAGAGAAAAAGAAAGAAGAAAACCAAATTTTGGCAGTTTCAAGGATTTACTCGAACTATGGCGCTATAGTGTCAGATCTGGCACTATAGCGTTAGGTCGATTTTCTCAAATTCCAAATTTCTTTCTTCCAATCTTCAATTCCATTAATATAATAATATTTTCTGCCAACATAATCATGTAAGACTCCAACTTATATCAAAAACTTCATCACAACAAAAATCTACAATCAAGGTAATTACACTAATAACTATGAGCTGCCACCCACAAAACCCTTGATTTAACGTTGTCAGCTCGACATATCTAATGTTTTAATCAGATTGATTCAACATTAAGATCTCCTCAAATGTAGGATTATCTCCACTTATATAAGCTTTTAATCTTTTTCCTTTTACCTTAATTATCCTTTCAGACTTAGGATCTTCAATATCAACAGCTCAATTTAGATAAACTCTTACCATAATAAATGGTCCTGACCATGTTGACTTAAGTTTTCCTGGAAATAAATTCAATCTTGAATTTTATAATAGAACTTCTTCTCCAGGATTGAAATGCTTTTTTATAATTCCTTGGTTATTCTTCATTTTCTTTTTCTCTTTATAAATTTTTGCATTCTCATAAGCTTCATTCCTCATCTCGTCAAGCTTATTTAATTGCAAAAGTTATTTTTCTCCAGCATCTTTCAAATTATAATTAAACTCTTTTTTTGCCCAATCAACTTTATGATCTAATTCAACATATAAATGACAAGTTTTTCCAAATATGAGCCTATATGGTGACATTCCTATAGAAGTTTTGTAAGCATTCCTATAAGCCCATAATACAAAATCAAGTCTAGCTGACCAATCTCTTCTATTAGGATTTACAGTCTTTTCCAAAATTATTTTAATTTCTCATTTGTATACTTTTGCCAAACCACTAGTCCGAGGAAGATAAGCTATGGCAATTCGATGTTTGATTCCATAGTTTTGAGTTTTTATTTCAATTATTCTATTCTTAAAATGACTTCTCTCATTTGTAATGATTACTCCCACATTCCAAATCTTGTAAAAATATTTTTCTTTAAAAATTTTGCAAGACTTTTAGCATCACACCGAGGTAAAGCAATCACTTCAATCCATTTTGGAACGTAGTCCACAACTATTAAAATATAATTTTTTTTCTAGAAGATGGTATAAATGGTCCAATAAAATCTAAACCCCTAACATAAAAATTTTAACTTCAAGAGTAAAAATTAGGGGCATTTCATTTCTTCTAGAAATATGACCTACTTTTTCACATCTATCACCTATTTTTATATAATAATTAACATCCCTAAAAAGTGTAGGTCAATAAAATCTAGATTACAAAATTTTAAATGTAGTGTTATAAACCCACAATGTCCTCTGAAATCATATTTATGACACTTTTATATAATCTCATGGGTTTCTTCAATTGCTACACATCTTCGAATAATTAAATCCTTAAATTGTTGTTATAAATAAGGTCTATCCCAAAATTAATATTTAGAATGATGAATGAACTTTGTAATTTGATAATTATCAAGTCCCTAGGGTAAAATGTTATTAACTAAATAGTTTACCATATCAACATATCATGAACCTTGTCATTCATTAATTCCATACATTTGTTCATCAGGAAAACTTTCATTAATTTCATCATTAAAATTATCATTTTCCTTTTCAAGCCTTGACAAATGATCAACAATTTGATTATCAATACTCTTCTTATCCACAACTTTAAAGTCAAACTCTTGCATTAGAAGGACCCATCTAATTAATTGTGGCTTTGCGTTCTTCTTAATAATTAAATATTTTATAGTAGAATGATCAGTATACACAGTACATTTGGTTCCAATAAGACAAGATCTAAATTTATCAAATGCATAAACTATAGCTAATAATTCTTTTTCAATAGTAGCGTAATTAATTTGAGCTTCAGTAAGGGTTTTACTAGCAAAGTATATAACTTTAAAAATTTTATCATATTTGTGCCATAATACAGACTCAATAGCATAGTCACTGGCATCATACATTAATTCGAAAGATTTTATCCCATCAGGTAAAACAATAATAGGTGTAGTGATTATGTTTTTCAATAATTAAAAGCATTAAGGCATTCATCATTAAAATAAAAAATAACATCTTTTTCCAATAATTGACATAAAGGCTTGGAAGTTTTAGAAAAGCCTTTAATATAAAACTTATAGAAACCAACATGTCTCAGAAAACTTCTTATTCCTCTAACATTAGTAGGGGTGACAATTCAATAATTACTTGATTTTTTGTTGGATCTACTTCCATGACTTTCTCAGAAATCTTATGTCCTAAAACAATTCCTCTTGCAATCATAAATTGACATTTTTCTCAATTGAGAACAAAGTTTGTTTCTTCACCACATTTTAGAACCCTCATTAAATGCACTAAACATAAATTGAAAGAAGTTCCAAAAATTGAGAAATCATCCATAAAAATTTAAATTCATTTCTCAATTAAATCACAGAAAATTAACATCATGCATCTTTGAACTGTTGTAGGTGCATTACATAATACAAATGACATTCTCCTGAAAGCAAATATTTCATAAGAGCTAGTAAATGTAGTCTTCTCTTGATCCTCAAGAGCAATAAGTATTTGATGGTATCCAGAATATCCATCCAAAAAGCAAAAATAATGGTGTCCAGCTAGTCTATCCAACATTCGATCTAGAAAAAGTTGAGGAAAATGATCTTTCCTGGTTGAGAGATTTAATTTTCTATAATCAATACAGATTCAAATTCCAGTGACTTGTCTTGTAGGAATTAATTCATTCTTCTCATTTGCAACAACAATCACTCATCCTTTCTTAGGAACACAATGAATAGGACTAACCCATGAACTATCTAAAATTGGATAAATAATTTCAGCATCCAACTACTTTAATATTTCTTTCTTAAGACCTCTTTCATTATAGGATTTAATCTTTTTTAAGGATCAATTCTAAGCTTATAACTATCTTCATTAAAGTTTTGTGCATACAGATTGAAGAATTAATTCCCTTAATATCAGTTAATGTCTATTCAAAGACTTGCTTATGATTTTTCAATGTCTCTAATAACTTTCCTTTTTATTCATCAGTCAAATCTGAGGATATAATAACATGTAATGTAGATGAGTTCCCCAAAAATGCATAATTTAAATGAGTAGGTAGAACTTTCATCTCAAGTTCATGAAATTTTTTAATAGAAGGTATCAGTGGTTTACTATTTTTCAGAAATATCTAGAATTTCAAATTCTTCCTAGACATAATTTAACTCAATGATTTTCTCTTTTGAGTCACTTTCAAAATCCTTTTCAATTTATAATTCTTTTTGTACCAAGGTTACTTCATCTTTCTTATATAATATAGCTTCACATCTTTCTTGAACAATCATATAGTCAATTATATCCATTTTTGTAAAATTTACCATTTTTTTATCAGAAGATTTCATTGATTTAAGCACATTAAAAGTTACTTACTAATTATTAACTCTCATGGTTAATTATCCTTTTTGCACATCTATCATTTCAAGTCCTATAGCCAGGAAATGTCTCCCTAAAATAATAGGAATTTATTTGTCTTCTTCCATATCTAATACAATGAAATCAACAGAGAAGATAAGTTTATCCACTTTAACCAACAAATCTTCTATAACCCCTTTAGGATAAGTGATAAATTGATCAGTTAACTGTAGGGTTACAGTAGTGGGAGAAATATCTCCTAAACTCAGTCTTCTAAATATAGATAATGACATGAGATTAATGCTTGCTACCAAATCAGATAAAGTTTTTCCATAAAATTTTTCTATAATTGCACAAGGTATGGTGAAAATGTAAGGATCATTGAGTTTTTAAGGAAGCTTTTTCTGAATTATGGCACTGCACTCTTCATTAAGTGCAACAATCTCATAATCTTCAAATTTCCTTTTTATGTAGAACTTCTTTCCTAAATTTTGCATAACTTAGCATTTGTTCCTTAGATTCTACAAAAGGAATATTAATTGTAAGCTTTTAATATTTCTGAAAACTGTTGATCAAGTTTCTACTATCTAAGTCTTTGAGAAAAATGAGGTGGTGGTCTTTCTTCATTCTTCTTAGTTAGAGATACAAGTTTTTCCACTTCCTTAGGAATACTTTCTTTTGATTTTTCAGTTTCATTATCTTCTCCCTTATCTTTAATTTCTTGTTAAACACCAAAACTCAATTCCTTCCCACTTCTTAGTTGGACAGCTTTAACTTGCTCTTGCTCTTTACTTTTACCTTTAGGATTGATCTCAACATTACTAGGAAGTACTCCTTGAGGTCTATGTTTCATGCTTGATCAACCGTATAGATAGGTTCGTCTTGACTAGATGAAGCTATAGGAACAAGCCCCATGTGATTTGGTTGAGTATCGAGTGAGATCGAAGTGTTTTTATGTGGACGGTTCTCGGCTTAGACCAGATGGGGATGATGAACGGATGTCGTCCACTCGCGTGTGTATTGATCCAACGACGAAGGAGAAGTCGGGTGAGAGATCTATTCTTGAACAACAGAACGCGTGGAAGCTGATTTGCATGGCGGCGCCGAATCAAAGAACGTCGCGTGTAAAGTTTGAAGCCGCCGAGGATGACAAGGCCGTTGTGTGGATAAATAAAAAAATAGAGTTTTTTTTATTTAAATTAATTTATAAACTTTAAAAAATCATAACTTAGTGTATTAAAATCATAAAAATAAAATAAAAATACTCTGTTGCTCAGTGAATAGAGAAGAAAATTATGATCTAAAAATAAAAATTATTTATTATGTATTTTTTTAACTAATTAAATACTCCATGGCATGTTTTAATTATTATTAATTAAATATTAATCACCTTGACTTGAATTTTGGAGGGTTTATTTTGCATGTAGTTAGAAGTGTTCTTGATATTTCCAAAGTCAGCGAACACCTCTAACCTTAGAATCCCTAATTTTCATTGTTAAGTCCCCCATTTTGCTTAATATAATTATATAAATTAAAATATAAATCAGAAAAATATAGTACTTATTTTGGTAGGTTCACTGTAGTCAGATGACCCTAAATGTGTTTAAATAACTAATTGTATTATCTTAGGTAATTAAGTCATTAAAACCCATATAAATTTGAATAAATAAATTATAATTCAATAACTTATATTGATTCATAGTGAAAATAATGATGATTTTAAATCTCTAAAAAAAATTGTAATCCATTTGAAATGCATTTCATATCAAAACCTATTTTTCAAGGAAAATGAGATTTTTACAATAAAATAATTATAATAAATAAAATATAATTAAGAAAATTATGAAAACTGATTTGGAGTGTTCCTTGTGACCAGGGACACTCAAGAAAAATAAAATTGGTGTTAAATAATATTTCATTTTTGAGCTAATTTTTAATTTAAAAATAATTAAAAATAAGAAAAAACACAAAAATATAAAAATGCACTAAAATGTCAGAAATTGTTTACTGATCACTTGATACCTCATAAAATACTTTTTCTAAAATTTCTAATGTAGTTATGTATTCTTAAATGCTAAAATTTTTTTTCCTTAATTTTCACTAAAATAATTACAATAAATAAAACAAAAATCACAAAAAATGAAAAGTTTGTTTCTCTAACTTTCGTGAACTTAGAGAGACTAAAGAAAACTCTAAAACTAAATTTTTGAAAATAAATTAAAATTTCTATTTAATTAATCATTAAAATGAAAATAATTATAATAATTAAAATATAATTAAAAAAAACATGAAATTTGGTCCAAGTGGTCCTCTGCTCTTGGTGAGCCTCTAATAATTTCCCTAAGGATATGAGTTTTTTTTTATTAATTAAATGAATTAACATTGAAGATTCATATTTTTTGAATAAAAATAATTTTAAAAAATTAAATAAAAATAAAAAATTATAATTTCACTTTTATATTTTAATTGACCCATGAGTGGGGTAACATAAAAATTTCAAAGTCATTTGAGTTGAATTTAATGATTTATGAAGTGGAAGGCTCTAGGGGCAAAATGATGATTATGGGATTTTGATGCCCTAATAAAATTTTAAGTTAAGTAAAAAGGTAAATGGGTAATATTGATCATAATGAACTTCTTTATATATTTGAAACCTAAAGGGTTAAGAGGTAGAAACCAATTTGTCACTTTCTACAATAAGGGCAAAGTGTAATTTTCTTGAATTGTTGTGATTTGGAAGCTAACTTAATTGAATAATCTTAAGGTAGTGGGCTTTAGTTAGGAAGATAATAACTTATTCATTTGAAGCCCCGTTAATTGGTGATTAAATGATGAGCATGATCTTTTAATAGGATATAAGTACGTCTAATTCAACATTTTAATTACTGCAAATTTACCCCAAAGGTTGGACTTAAGGGCTTAGTAGTGAGCTAGGCATAATTTAAATTTGTCTAATGTGGTTTAGAAAAGAGAAACTTACTTAATCATGAAAATCTTTAAAGCACCACAAGCCTGACCTTAATTGTGAGTCTAATATCCTTAATGACATGAGCTTGTCCTTAAGGGCATCCACTTGCATAACTCTTAAATAAAACATCAAGTAAATGTCTAAGTATCACGCTCATGGGAATTAAAACACTAAGGTTCATTGAACACAGAATTGATTAATCCATCGAATCTAAATTTTAACTTCAAATGATCAATTGAACAATATAATAAATTCAAATGAACTGGAAATGGTTCAAAGTGTTTTAAAAGTTGTTTAGAGTTATGCCCTGAACACTTTTATGATCTTTTGGATATTTTGAAAGACAACTGAACTTATTATTCTTTGTTCAAGAAAATCATCCATTAAAACTTTTAGGGACCCACCAAATTATGCTTGTTGTCTCTATAATTCACTTAAATCAATAAACATGCCTTGCACTACTTATCCTATATTAACTGACCCAATTCTCAAGGATTTCAGTCTTCCCTAAGCTATTTAAATCCTTGTGAGCAACTCAGAATATCTGTTTTTTCCACATATAGATCATCTGGCTTGTGTAAGTCTGAGGTTTGGGTAGCTAGGGCAATGACAATAATGCTAATGTGTGCTAAACGACGGATACGAAGTGTGATTTTAGAATAGTATATCTTACCTCAAGGACCTTTAATAAAAGAAGAGGGTACTGACTAATGATACTATTGGACAATTCTTGAGAAGATGATTGCCCTCGACACTCTTAGGTTGCCTGTAGTCATAGCTTGACCGGAGTAATTAACTTATGGTCTACACTACTTTGCAAAGTATTTATGAAATTGAAATTTCTTTTGCATGATAAAGTAAATTTTATATGCATGAAAATTAAATTTAAAATGAAAACTTATAAAGGTCCATGATTAATCACTTGGATCGAGGTGAGGACTGCCCTCCGTAGATTGTCGGGTTGGTGGCTCTTACTCATGGTTGGGTAGCACACAATCCAGCTCTGAGCCCCCACCTTTACCAATGTCTTACACTTAGTCTCAGTCTTTTATATGTGACTAAGAGTTTTCTTTTACTGTGACTCATTTTCTGACTCATTCCATCTCAGATGCTCTTGTTAACTTTCCTTCAATTTATTTAATTTTTTTGCAAATATATTATGCTTTATAATACTAACCATACATTGTTAGTAGAGGCCCCGGTACATATTTACATTTTATACAATGAAATTTTCCTTATTTATCGCATAATATTTATTTTACCTGCATTTATTTACTTTACCTGCAGAACTAAACCAAATTTGAAAAAACACAAAAACACAATTTTAAAATTAAATTTACATCAAAATAACAAACAACATAATACATCTGTTTCAATTTACGGGTGTCACTCGAATGAGGTAACCTATGGTTACTAACGAGATCTCTCCAGTTTAAATGAGTTTAACAATTTGTTTAAACTAAGTAAGTTCAAAATAAAAATAGTGACATCAGAATGAGAGAACCGTGAGATTCTAACTGGTGTCGCTCTAATCAACTTTAACCCCTCATAATACTTGAACAACAACAAAATTTGTCAATTAAATTGTAAGACCTTAAATCTTGAACCTGAAGCTGTCACTTTGATGATGAGCTTGTAATTAACACTATCGGCAACATGAAAAGAATTTACAGAAGAAAAACTTTGAGAGAGCAAATAAATCTACAACAACAAATCTCCTCTTAGAATTAAATAGCAAGCTATAGGACTTTTGAGGTAGTTTGTCTAGTACGGCATAAATCCTTAACTTATCTTTAAGCCTTTGCACAACAATGTTGTGCAATTTAAGCCCTAACTCTCTTTAGGCTTTGGGGTCGTGGTTCGTTACGACATAAACTTTCCTATCTTCCAGGCTATTTGTGTGGTCGTGGCTTGCAAGTGTAAGCCCTAAATAATTAAATTGGTAGGATGAAACATCTAATAATATTTCCTCAAAATTGAAGTCAAACCATAGGATAGCTTGGGAAGTCACTGAGGTTCTCCTCAGGATCCACAAAATCTCTTAGCTTTCTCTTTTTGGATTCCATAATAAATGTTCCAAACTTGATCTCTTCAAATTTGATACTTCTTTTTCTGAACTTTGAAATCCTAAACTTTGAAATTCTTGAAGATAATGTTTTATTGATCATCATCGAGAGTTTTCTTAGGTGATTTCGATTGCATATGATGTAATTAACTTTAGAGGTTTGCCCTTATAGGAAACTTTAGAACCCAACTTAATATAAATCCAATCTAATTCTTTATACTAAATAGGGGAATTTATTGGTCAATATAAATGTTTCACAAACTAAAATAGATGTCATTAGTTATTTAGTTTATATAATTGAGTCTTATTATCAAGTAATGTGTTTATCCCTCTCGGTAGGCAC